>BJFM01006830.1:6695-19192 GCA_016586285.1 Arothron firmamentum
TCCTGTTGTTGCCATGGTGATTTTGAAGCTGAAGATTTGTTTGATTGACAGCTACAAATAAACACTTGCAGCATCTTTTGGTCTTCATCTGGTCATTTCATTTACGTGCAGATTAAAAAATAAATAATAGATGCTGAATAACAATGGTAAATGAGTAGATCCATGATAATTTACCCTCTCTGTCCCAGAATAACCAGTCCATTTATCAGTCCATTTATTTTGCGGGGTGTTCTTGGTCTTTTCTTCTGCAAAGGGTGCACGGCAGCTTCACCACATTGAGCAGCCAGTGGATGGAGCCATGTGCTGTAAAATCCTGGACCAAAAGCTCCTTTCCTGAGCACAAACCCTGAAGACGAGTCATGGACGGGTCTTCCAGCATGACAATGACCCATGTAACATACTGTCAGGACAGTAAAGGAGTGGCTCAAGAAGAAGACTATTTCAGGTGGGGAGTGGAGTGAATATTGTCAAGAGAGATTGAGGTCTGTGCTGTGGCCCCCCTGAAGGTGAAGGTTGAACTGTCTTTGTGTGATCTACAAATGTCCACACATCCATTTTCTTTACCTGCTTTATCCACGCATGGGTCGCAGGGTGATCTACAAATGTGTAACGTAAAATAAGAAATCAGGTAGAAATGCAGGCCATGCAGTGAGATTTACAAAGGTTTACTCTCTGATCCTAATTCTGCTATTCTGGTTGAGTTCGCATGATCATGGGGTGCGGTGACGTTCTGCTGTATTTTCCTGAACACTTCTTTATGGTTTTTGAAGTTAACTGTTTAGCAGTTATAAGTAGTGTTTTGGGGTTAGCAGAAGTGTGCTGGTTTTCTGATTGCAGTGTGTGTTTGAGTTGGAAGTTTTATTTTGAAAGCAGCTCATAGAAGACTGTATTCCATGGTCACCCTTTTATTTTGAAATCGGCTCATTGAAAAGGAACCTTGGATACACTGAAAAAAAAGAACGCATTGGATTTATTTAATTCAACAGTGGATGTTGGTTGCACACATGTTTTGCTTGGCAGCAATTTAAACAGTCTAGAGATAAATTTTGATGCTGGGGTTCGAGTCCCAGCGGTGCCTTTAAACAAGATTCTGTGGTTACATGTGGCTCCTGTTGTGTCTCTTCAGGTATATTCCTTTATGTTTTTTAATCATGTAGAGATAAATTTTGATGCTATCATTGAAACTCTGAGTTGCCGAAGCCTATGACTTAATTAAGTAATAATTTAGGCCATGTGTAATGATTTAGCTTGCTCACAAAACTCTAATGACTTATTTTGTGTCTCCTCATATGATTAGCCATGACTCCTCATGTATTTATCTCATGTAACTGAATGTAATCTCCATAGCTGCGTAAGCAAGTGCTGGTGTGTTTTGCTTGAGCATAACAACTTCATATTAGGTCACTGTTGAAAACAGCTGACAGCTGCTGAGTCATTATGAACAGCTGCTGAGTCATTATGAACAGCTACAACTTCTGCTGAGATCTCAACAATAATGTGTCCATTATTCTATTATCATTATTTTATTATCATCACCTTAAACAGCTGACGGTCCACACAAAGCTTGAACAACAATGCATGGTGTACAGATCTGTTAGGCCTCTGTTTCCTGTACAAGCCAGCTTGACCTCTTGAGTCCTACGTTATCTAGAGCCTCAGTGCTCCATGTCCTTGAGGGATGGATGGGACAACAGGCTCTGTTTTGTTTCGGGACAGTGTAGAGCGAACCTGACTGTAAGCTTTGGGATGCGGTGAATCTCTCAGGAGTACAAAAGCAGGCTGTCAACAGCCGGCAAGAAGAGGAGAGTGCGCCATTCCAAGTTCGGAGAGGAGCCGCTGTCTCGGCCGAGCGTTTGGCGGCTCCTCTGGAGACCGAAGGCAGCCCGCCAGCAAACTCTGCTCTAGTTGACCAATCTTTTGAAATTCTGATTCACCACTATGTTTTGCCTTGTACCTTTTATTCTTCTGATTCCATTTGGATGTATTTTTCTCCAATAAATCCTGGGTGACATATTTGAGAAAAGACAACCTCTGGTGCTCTGCGTCACTTTTTGACACGAACACGCAGGCAGGTGCCTTCTGAGTTCTTCCATCGAGATAAGACTGAAAAACCCTGCCAACAAATGGTGACCCCGACGTGATCAGAGGTAAAGCCAGAGGGAGAGGCCCGGTCGCCCGGCACAACGCTCTGTCTCCAGCTGTTGGACCCACCCAACTGGGCCCCAAGGCAGAAGGAATGGTGAGCAGACCTTTTAAAACCTGTGCATCGAACACTACTAAATTAAAGCTGTCCTGTCTGCACTGTTTCATCCTGTATTTGCTGTTTTGTCTTGTGTTGTTTAATTGCTGACATTGGAGAAATTGCGTTGAGAACTCATGTTGCGAGCGTCAACTCATGGTTAGGAGAGACTGAGGTTGTGCTTGTGGAATGAAAAGAGCTGTTAAATGCTAGGACAGCTTGTTGAAGTTGTTGGAAAAAAACCTGCAGGTTGTTGTGATAATTTGTGTGGAGAAAAACAGTTTTGGAGATTCCTCTGGTGGTTCTTTTGAAAAATATTTCATGACACCATTGCATTTGGAAAAGATAAAAGTGTGTTTTGGGCTGATGTTTGGCTGGGAAAGCTGCTGTCAATTGTATTGTGTTTGAATAAGACAAAATGCTGTTTGCTAACTGCTGATTTGCTGAGAAAACTGTGACAACTGGTTTTAACTGTGCTGTATTTGAATAAGAGAAAATGTTGTGTGTATCTGCTGATTTACTGAGGAAACTGTGACAACTGGTTTTACTGTGCTGGACTTTAATAAGACAAAAGAGTGTGTTTTAACTGCTGCTCTGCTGGGAAAGCTAAGATAAGAAATCAAAAATATTAAACAAGACCAGTCAAAAAAAAAAAAAAAAAAGGCAGGGGGGGGGGGGGGACACAGAAGAATTAAACCTGTCAGAAAAATCCACGGGTTGAAAGAGAGTTAAATTGTAAAACACCTGACAGCGACTGAATTCTTGGACACACAAACAAAACAACAGCACAATGACATTGTGGAGGAGTTGACCAAAACAAACAGAAAAGCTGAGGCCCTCATAACAAAAGCATTGGTAGAAATGAGAAAGGAAGAACAGACGATGAACATGGAAAAAATGGGAGGATGACATGAGACATTATCGTGAATATTGGATCCGGAGAGGCCTGTGGGAAAATGAGCAGATGCCATTGTCCCGTCAAAATAAGGAGCTTGTGGATTATTATCAAGGAAACCTGCTGGTAGCTCAAATAGATTATAAATCTGCAGGAACAACAACTTAAGAGAGAAAAGGAAAAGAAAATGGAGGGCCTGGAGGAACAATTTAAAACCGTGGTGCGCATTCTAAAATGGTGGGTGGCTGCTCGTGGAGACAAAGAGCAAGAAGGAAGTAGACCCAATGACAACCGGAAACCCACTAACAGAATGGGGGTGGAGCGAACCCCTCCCTATGCCCAATTCAACTGCCTGCCCTTAAACAACCCACTGACGAAGATGCTGCCTAATGCTCCTCCCCACAGGGAGGCAGCCTCAAAGAAACAGTAGTACAAGCCCCTGTGGTAACATTGAAATATATCACTGCAGAAATGGAAGAAATGGAAGACATGTCACAGATGTGAAATGAAAACAAGGGGCTCTTGGACCAAGTCAAACTGCTACATGAAGAAAATCACTTATTAAAGATGGAAATAAAAGCTACACTAAGCCGCAGGAAACAAAAAAACACAACCTGCACCCCGGCCGTCACCAAACAATACATTAAACCACGCCGAAGTCTCACTGCTAGATCTGGATACCCCACCCATAGCAGCCAGCAGTGAAAACAAGCCCCCCCCCCCAATGGACAGGCCAAGTGTGAAAGAACTGTGTGGACGCTTCTCCACAGCTATTCAAACAGGGGAGTCACTAATGGAAGGCCATGAAGAATCCACCGACTCCCCAGAAGGAGATGAAGACGACAACCTCACGCCTACCTCAGTACCTGACAACTGTGTCAACTGTGACAACTGTGTGGAGAGGATGATTTGTGCAGCGACACTGACCAAACAGAACCGGGAAAGATCTACACACACACACACACACACACACACACACACACACACACAGAAAAACAAGTAAGACTGGAAGCAGAAACTGTGCTAAAGTCAACTAGAAAAATCCAAGCCACCCGCTAGAGATCCCTACAGGCTTTGAAGCACAGGCAATCTTCCAAATGACGAGAAAAGAATGATGCCCCTCCTTTTGACACAAGGTTTACCTGAATTCACCCCATGGGGGCATGGATACCTCCAAACACTCCTCACTGGCCTCCCATCCATCCACAAGGGGGCCGGACCATGGATCAGAGAGTTCAAAACACTCAAAGCGGCAGACAAACTGGCACTGGGTGACGTGCAGAGTCTATTCAAAGCGTCTCTGGGACTAACTGAGACAAAATCGATTGATAAAGCTGAAAAGGCAAAACACTACAGAGATGCATCTTCAGTCAACTACCTTCGTTCTGACTATTGGAATGCACCAAGAGTCAAATATCCCACCCCATTCGCACCCCAACCTCTGGAAGCCATTACCCGGGATGGCCTCAAGGATCCCAGAACCTACCTCAAGGAATGCAGCATCAAGTGGGAAGATGGCACTGGTGCCCCACCTGAAACAATTACAGCCATGACACACATGTATCGAAACGCAGTGATCCCAACCCTGCCTCACGCGGTACTAAACAAACTGAACGACACGGTCGGGATACAGGAGATGAGTGATGTATAATGGACAGCAACAGTAACCCACCACATGTTGCAATTTGAGAAAGGAATTACCAGAAGGGCCGAAGAGGAAGAACAACTCCGAGTGCATCTGCTGAGAGCTCAGGTGGCTGCTGCCAAAGGTTCCAAGAAGAAGTCCGACGCCCAGAAGAAGACCATGGTTCAACAAGCGGCGCCATCACAGCCAGAGGGGCAACAGACACCGCTTCCTCAGATACCACAGCCACAAACTCAACCGTGGCCTTACCCAACCCCAGCACCTCATCAGACTAGCAATCAACAACCCCAAAACCCCACTTCACAACAGCCCAGAAACCTCACGTACCCCGAACACTGAAGCCACCAACCACACAGGGGCACTGCACCGAGATTGAGAGCTCGCAACCGGAACATGTCCAGAAGGGGACCACCAAGAAACCGACAGTGGCACTCTCCACCTAACCAACGCTAATGCTGCAGCCACTTCGGCTACTGGGCTCGAGACTGCAGTAACAACCGCTCTGGTTCTTACGGATCAGCTCACTAAGGACAGCAAACAACTAACAAACAACAATGATGGTGCCCAGCAGAACCCTGTAGCCCCAACAAAGTGTCAAACAAAGTGTCACAGTCCTCCCCACTCACTATCTTGATCATAGATTCCTCTCTGTCGATCGCTGTGTGCTCAACCGCCCCCCCCCCAAAAAAAAACCCAAAGAAAAAAAACAAAACAAAAACAATAAAAAATTACAGGACTCGACTTGAAGACCCCCGCAGCACCAATGATGCTCTTCTGCTCTCCTCCGACACCGGCAACCTCATCCTCCTGGACCTATTATTTATTATAGGCACAAGACATCAGCACAAGGCACTGGCCCCACCAACCCCCCAAAAAGAAAACAATCTGGAGCTTTCCACAACCCGAAACAGTGAGACACATGCACAGCTTCCTTGGACTTTGCAACTACAGCCGAGGCTATGTACCTGACTATGTCTCTCTCTCATAAGCCCTGAGGGAGATGATAGCAATGGATGGACACAGAAACATGTCTGCACATCTGCAATGGACACCAAAAGCTGATGAGGCCTTTGAAAGAAGAAAAAACAAAACAAAACAATGGACGCTGCTATCAGCCTGACAACACTGGACTACACCTTGGATTTTCACTTCGACGTGGTGGAAAAGGAGGGAGTAGTCAATGTAATCTTGTACCAAAAGGTGCACGGAGAAAGAAAAGTGCTGAACTAGATACAGTAAGCCAAGGCTGCACAGGGTGCATCAAACACCTGCTGGCCATCCAAAATGCGATAAAAACAAAAAAAGACAGAACACCTGAGCACAAATTTTGCACTCACAAACAAAAAATACAACCAGGTGGTGTCAACATTCAAACAACCGGACATCACATTCTCCAGTGAAGGCGTCAACATGGCCACTACCTGCCAAACATGCAAGACATCCATGACCGGGAAACAAGACACAGCGAAGAAAACAGACTTAAGGATGCCTTGCATGCTTCACTACTGCAGGAAGCCCAACACATCTACTTTACAGATGGCTGCTTCTATAAAACAATGACAGGTGAAAATATTGCAACATATGCGATAGTAGAACTAATCAACAACAACTACGTCACTGTGGAAACCAGAATCATTCTACAACCAGCCTCAGCACAGCTAGCAGAGATAGTCGCACTAACAAGAGTTTTGGAGCTGCTGGAATGGAGAACAGGAAACATCATCACGGATTCAGCCTACGCTCATGCGGCAGTCCATGTTGATGGCCCAATGTGGGTAAAAAGGAACTTCCAGACCTCAAAAGGGACCACTGTAAAACACTGCGATGCCTTGAAAAGGCTGGTGAAAGCAATGCACCTGGCCATAGAGGTAGCAGTAGTACAATGCAAAGGCCACAGCAAGAAGGAAGGCTGGGTCCCACAAGGAGACGAGGCAGCCAGCATGGCAAAGAGAGCTGGTGGCTACACAATGATGCTGAAACAGAAAGATGAAGAAGGAAAAAAAACAAACAAAGGTGCTGGGAAATGAGAGGAGGACCTGAGCCAACAGAGACCTGGATTCTGGAAATGCAAGGAAAAGCCTCACCAGAAGACAGATCCCAATAGAAACACAAAGGCCACCAGATTTGGAGGAGTGTGGATGAAAAATGGCACTCCGGCTGCGTCACTGAACCTGATTCCGATGTTGCTACAAGAAGCACATTCTGTGACACATGAGAGCAAAGACAGCATGCTGAAGGTGCTGAAAAGACTGTGGTGCCCAACCAAAGATACACTATTGAAGATTTTGTGGACGAATGCCAAGACTGCAGTGAACACAAAGACAGAAGAGCAATAAAAACCAACACAGGACCATTCCAAGAGCTAGTGATTGATTACACGGACATATGACCAGAACAAAGAACGAATGGCTACAGATACCTGCTTGTCATGGTGGACAAGTACTCAGGATGGGTTGAAGCCTACCCTTGCAAAGCTGAAACAGCAGCCAAAGTCATAAAATTCTTGGAGAGAAATCGTACAACGATACGGAGTACATAAGGTCATCCATTCTGACAACGGTACTCATTTCACAGCAAAGACCTTGAAGGAAGTGGAAGAACTTGGCATACAGCACAAATATGGCACTGTATACCATCCCCAACGCCAAGGAGCAGTCGAAAGAACCAACCGAACACTCAAGAAGACTATGGTACGGGTCATGTCTGCAGGAATGACCAACTGGGTCGATGCACTGCCAATTGCATACTGAAAATGAGAAACAGAGAGAGACAGGGCTTGTTCCTCACTACCCACGACATTCGCACAGGGAGACCAATGAACTGGCCTGCTGTCCGCTCAACGCTGCCAAACGTTGTCGAACTGTCCAAGGAAATGTCAGGATATGTGAAAGCTATGTCTCATGCTGCAAAAACAGTATGTCAGTATGTCATGAAGCGAAGGGAGAAACATCCCGCAAACCACCGACAGAAGAACTGGGGTTGGAACCAGGATCTTGGGTCTTTGTAAAGGAACACAAAGTAAAATGGAATGAACCAAAGTGGTGCGGTCCTTATGAAGTACTAATGGGACTATCGCAGTGGGAAAAAAAAGGTAGCAGAACCCAGTGGGTCCACTCAACTCACTGCGCCAAAGCCAAGGGGCCACAAATCAAACCCAACACATCTGAGGACGAAACGACAGCTGTCTTAGACCAAAGACACAAATAATGCAAACAAATAATCTGTTATGTTATATGTTATCCGTTGTATGGCATCTGTTGTATGCTACATGTTACCTGTCGTATTGTTTTTGCACCTTTTATTTAATTACTTTTGTTTTATTTTTATTTCATCACTTTCGTTTTTCACTTTGTATTTCATAAGTTTTGACATTCACCTTTTATTTCATTACTTTTGTTTTTTATTTTTATTTCAGTACTTTTGTCATGCACGTTTTATTTCATTACAGTGAACCCTCGCTATAACGCGGTTCACGTTCTGCGGCTTGGCTATTTCACGGACGTTTTTTAGTGCAGTGTTTTTTTATGCTTTTTTTAAGCAGTGCATTGTGTTCTGCATCCTGATTGGCTGAGGGACTGACCAACGTGAACAGTCTCTGCGCCTCGTCTCTGTGCAGCTTGCCAAATTTACGTTTGCAAATTTTCTCCATGACAAAATGTTCTGTGTTTTACGGGGTGAGGCGGGTTAACACCGGGTGCGGTGCGTCGCAGTCCGGACTGATTTCTGCCGTCTGGCAATTTATCGGCTGTGTGCGTTTATTAGATTATGAGGTCGTAACATGTATTTGAATAGCAAACAGGTTTTTATTTCACGGATTTTGTTTGTCGCAGGGGATTCTTAGAGCATAACTGCGATAAATGATGGACGGCTGTGCTTTGTTGTTCACTTTTCATTTAATCATTTTGCGTGCCATGTGGCTAACACGAGAGAAAATAGTCTGAAATTTAGATAGTGGGGGCCGTGTGACTGACACGTGACAGAAAACAGTCTTAAATTTTAGTTAGTGAAGTCCGTTTTGGCTAAGACGTGAGAAAATAGCCCAGAACTCACGCATGCACTACAACACACAGGTAGAAGACTTGCCGTGTTCTGTTCAAGCCCGTGAACTCATGCACCTAGTTGATTGTGTGACAACCAAGGAAGAACTAAGAGAATTAAAGAAAAAGTGAAAAAAGAGCTCTGGGGTGGGATTTTGTTTTTCTTGTTTTATGTTGTTGTTTGTGAAAAACTATGTCTGGATTTTTGTATTTGTGACTTCCCTCATACTGGCCAACGAGGAAGTCACGCTGACTTTTGAGAAGGGTTAACAGCTGCATGAAAGGTCGAACTTTTGGACATTACCGCTTTAAATTATGAACCTGACGCAGACTTATATGACTTAGTACACATTGACAATACAGGCCTGTTTGGACGCTTTAGAATATTGTGACTGACCCCCCAACATGACGACTGAGGCAGTGGGTGAAGGAGGGACTTGGCAGCTGACAATGACGATACCGACAATGTGGAAAGCAGACAACAATTTGTAGAAATAGAGACTGAAGTGACCAACACTAACTTATGGCTTGAGTGAATGGTGGACTGTGACTAACCTACAACTAACAGACTGTCTTGCATGCTCTCTTGCTAGGCCTATTCTGGGGACTATGCCTTTGGAGGGAGAAGGGGGGGGGAAGAAAAAAAGAAAAAACTGTCATTGTATAAACCTAATGTTTTTGATTCCATGTGTAGATACTAACCATAGCTGTTCAGTGATGTTCTCCAGGTATGGTGTGGCCAAAAGAGCCATGGTAGCCCCACCCTTCCAACGCCTGAGTGGTAACTATAGCTGCAACACATGCACGCACAACAACTTACTGAATGTTCCACTGTAACACACGTTGACTCCCAATTATCACAGATGAAAGTTGCCAGATTGGACATATGGTGGTACTGTGGCACTAATGCCTTGAGATCAATTTTGCCCACTGATTAGATAGGTACTTGCGCACCTGTACAGCTACTCTTGCCATTGTGTTGACACCAATGGCACCAAATTTAAAGTGGTCCAATCTTAAGCCACTGACCCGGCCCAGCCACTGACAAAAGTGTGACAATGTGCCTCAGGGTTCTTTTTGACAAGACCATATGGATTGATGGGATTGGCATACCACGAGGAGTTCCTGATGAACTCTAAAGTTAGAAATATGATATCTGCAGGCTTTGAATCACTCTTAATCTGGATCTCTCCCAACAAGACGATGTGGAGTGGATCAGTTACCTGCATTATAATCAACAATGCTTTCTTAATTACACAAGAGATGCTATTAAAGGTTTAGCTGAATAATTAGACGCTACTAGCTTAATGGCCTGCTAAAACAGACTAACCCTGGATATGATTCCCGCCGAGAAGGGTGGAACTTGTAAATTAATTGACAGACTGTTGTGTTTAAGATCCATCCAACATCTCCTCCAATGACTCGGTGACGTGAGCCCTGAATGGACTGACAGGTCCATCGCAAGAACTGGCAGAACACTCTGGCATCGAAGACCCTATTGGAACCTGCTTCAGCTCATGATGGTCGTAAGAAAACCGGCTGAACCCAGTATCTACTCTGAGATCTCTGAGAGCGACATACCAGCCAGGTTATCAGCCCAACACATCAGCCAACCTCGGAAAGACTCAGCCGCCCACAAAGGAAGATGGCCGCCTGAGAGATTTTTGGTCTTTTCCATGGTCAAGCGACATCAGATTGTGAACAGGACAAGGTCCTGTTCAAAGGAGGGAATTGTAGAGATAAATTTTGATGCTGTCATTGAAACTCAGAGTCGTCGAAGCCTATGACTTAATTAGCAGAAGTGTGCTGGTTTTCTGATTGCAGTGTGTGTTTGAGTTGGAAGTTTTATTTTGAAAGCAGCTCGTAGAAGACTGTATTCCATGGTCACCCTTTTATTTTGAAATCGGCTCATTGAAAAGGAACCTTGGATACACTGAAAAAAAAGAACGCATTGGATTTATTTAATTCAACAGTGGATGTTGGTTGCACACATGTTTTGCTTGGCAGCAATTTAAACAGTCTAGAGATAAATTTTGATGCTGGGGTTCGAGTCCCAGCGGTGCCTTTAAACAAGATTCTGTGGTTAAATGTGGCTCCTGTTGTGTCTCTTCAGGTATATTCCTTTATGTTTTTTAATCATGTAGAGATAAATTTTGATGCTATCATTGAAACTCTGAGTTGTCGAAGCCTATGACTTAATTAAGTAATAATTTAGGCCATGTGTAATGATTTAGCTTGCTCACAAAACTCTAATGACTTATTTTGTGTCTCCTCATATGATTAGCCATGACTCCTCATGTATTTATCTCATGTAACTGAATGTAATCTCCATAGCTGCGTAAGCAAGTGCTAGTGTGTTTTGCTTGAGCATAACAACTTCATATTAGGTCACTGTCGAAAACAGCTGACAGCTGCTGAGTCATGATGAACAGCTGCTGAGTCATTATGAGCAGCTACAACTTCTGCTGAGATCTCAACAATAATGTGTCCATGATGTACGTTAAACATCACCTGAAACAGCTGACGGTCCACACAAAGCTTGAACAATAGTGCTGGTGTACAGATCTTTTAGGCCTCTGTTCTCTGTCCAGGTCAGCTTGACCTCTGGAGTCCAACGTTATCTGGAGCCTCTGTGCTCCATGTCCTTGAGGGATGGGACAACAGGCTCTGTTTGTTTCGGGACAGTATAGAGCTTACCTGACTGTAAGCTTTGTGATGCAGTGAATCTCTCAGGAGTACAAAAGCAGGCTGTCGGCAGCCGGTGAGGGAGAGTGCGCCATTCCAAGTTCGGAGAGGAGCCGCTGTCTCGGCCAAGCGTTTGGCGGCTCTTCTGGAGACCGAAGGCAGCCAGCCAGCAAACTCTGCTCTAGTTGACCAATCTTTTGAAATTCTGATTCACCACTACATTTTTGCCTTGTACCTTTTATTCTTCTGATTCCATTTGGATGTATTTTTCTCCAATAAATCCTGGGTGACATTTTTGAGAAAAGACAACCTCTGGTGCTCTGCGTAACTTTTGGACACGAACACGCAGGCAGGTGCCTTCTGAGTTCTTCCATCAAGATAAGACTGAAAAACCCTGCCAACAACAGTTAAATTAAAATAACACAATTTGTTCATTTTCACTAAACCTGTGTAGTTTGTGTTGATATAACGTGAACGAAACATTCTGATAAAGTAACGCAAACCTTTGGAACAATTTAATCCTACATCATTGTATCATTTTATTCCAGCACTATTCAAAAACTCTCTTGCAATATTATTTGGTCACTTAAATATTACATGGTATTTTCATGTTACATGTAATTATTGTACTCGAGTTTCAACTAAACAACTTTACAATTGAGACCTAGAATCAGATGTTAGTATTGTTCTTTTTTCAAGATGGTTGCCTGGAACCACAAGTAAACATTCAAAACAAAATCTCTAATTTTACTTAAAGATTACAGGCAACCATCTTAGAAGTGAACAAAACAAACATTCTGTTCAAGGCCATTGTCAAGATTAAGTAACAATTGTGATTGTTCAGAATTTGATGTCATTATGAACTGATTTGAAATGCAAACAGTTACCATTTAAAAATAAATATCAAAAAAGTATACTCCATCCATCCATTTTCCACCGCTTATCCGGGGTCGGGTCGTGGGGGCAGCAGCTTCAGCAGGGAAGCCCAAAATTCCC
>BJFM01006834.1:7205-17644 GCA_016586285.1 Arothron firmamentum
CACCCACCCACACACACACACACACACACACACACACACACACACACACACACACACACACACACACACACACACACACACAGACGGGGGTCCACTCAGATCATTTGGACTACTGAGAAAAGCCAAGATGTAGGCAGAACTGTTTCATCTATCACACCATCGGTGAGGTGAAGTGCAACTAATTACACCGACTCAAGTGCTTTCAGTTTGCAACATATTTTAGCAATTTGTATTTAAAATGCCACAAAGGGACATTCTAGTCTACATGTTCATGATACATTTTCTATTGGTAGTGAAATAACTAAATAAATAAAAATATAAAAACATGACAACTCTAAATGCATTTTGGATTTCTCAATCAAAACACTCAGAAAACTTTTTTTTTTATGACTATAAGCAGTTTACAGTCTCTATATGTTATGAAACAATTTAATGTTAACATTTTAAAACAAACTTAAAAACTGATCATTTAACATCAAAGTCTAAATATTTAGTTCCACTTTTTATACTGTTTTTACAAATCTGATGAGACAATGTGGCGTTTTGGTGCTATTAATTGTCCTAGACATTAATTTATTAGATTAGAGATTAAGACTAGACATCAGAGCTAAACATTTATGGTAGCTAAATAACCGATGACAAGGAAAGTTAGAAGTTACAAGGAAATCTGCTTCTTTCATCAGACGGAGGAACTTGTTTACCGAGAGGCTCGAAAGGAAACGCGTGGAGGAAAACAAGAGACAAGAAAAAAAGGAAAAAAACCATCTTCAAAAGGATCCAGGTTTGCTTTCTGATGCTATCTGAGGCACTTGGATTGAGTGAAAACTGCGTCATATCTCTGTGTCAACACCATAAGAGCCAAGACACGTGGCACTCGAAGCTTCATCAAGATAAGCTGATAAGACATTCCACCGAGCAGTTGTCCTTTTATCAAGAACAATCAGCCTGGTCAAATGCCTGTCGTATTATCTGCTCTTCTTCTCTAAGGTTTAAGGAGTGAATGGAAGGGTAGACAATCACTCAGAATGTTTATGACCCCTCTTATATCTTCGCCATGGTCCCATGTTAATCTTTATTACCTGGCAGTGTCTAAGTTATTGGTTACAGAACACACACTTTTGATGACGTAACACTTGAGGACACCGGGCTGGAGATCTTTTTCGGTGATTAAAAAACCAAGTGAAGTGAAAATGGTACTGCTGCAATCAGACTCGTTTTTTTGTTTTGTTTTTTTTTTTTGCGATTTTTTGTTATTTAATTAATTTACTTAGTTTCATTTTCTATATTCATTACATTATAATAATATAATGTGTTGAACTTGAACTTTTTTTTTTGCTAAATCTTCTCTGTGAATGCTAAACAGCTAAGTCTGATAGAGACTCGTGTGTACTGTTTAAACCGTGGAGCCTCGGTAGTGTGGGGAAGAAGCACACACAGCCACAACAGCCTCTAACCTCCTCCTCACGCTTGGTTACCAGCCTGGCCACACATTTTTGCGTGATGACATTACACAACATCACACAACATCTCGCAGATGTGTAAGGGGTTTCAAATCAGGGTATACATCAGTCCATCAACATTACCTATGACCAGCCTCACTTTATAGCTTATGAAGAAAACTCCTGCCTGGTACAGTGGAGGTATGGAAGTCAAAAAGTTACTTTAATGAGTGAATACCAGCAGGATGTATCTTTTCAGATTAAGGGGGCCTGTATTAATTAAAAAAAACAAAAAAAAAAAAACATTTTCGACTACAACAAAAGTATTTAGGACTGAGGCTAACTCATTCATTTTACAAAGACATCATTCAGAAAGCTATGCAGGGAACAGGCCTACTTTGAAATTCTTTGAAATTAGAGTAACACTACTGGTAGTTACTTGCTATTATATTCATCCAGCAACAATGTTATTAACAAACTTTTTTTTTGCATTAATACACTAAGTTTGCTAACTTAGTGTAAGTGGATATTTATTTATTTATTTAACTTAGACTACAGTGTTCTGTAGTGAATTATAATACTAACACAAAGATTCACCACTGTAGTCTTGGTGAGGACGGACTCTACTTATTAGACCATTCATCGTTCATTGATAAATTATCCAGTAAAATAGTCACATCTGGTATGTTTTCTTTGCTTTTGTGTCATTCCTGCCGTTCACACACACTGTCCGGTATTTGCAGGCGACCACCTGTTCAGTTGATGAAGGGCCAAAAGTATGGGGAGACTTTTTCTTCTTTTTTTTTTTTTACTTGTCATATTTTTACTGGGAGACATCCAGTTTTTTTTTTTGTTTGTTTTTTTTTTTAAACTACTGATTGTGAACTTGTGTGCAATCATTATGGGGGATCCTCCAACTGAGCTCATTATGGTAATTCTGCTTTGAGGTCTGATTAATAACAGTTGTTTTGCACATTTTGGAAGGAGGACCAAAATTGAATTTTTGCATTGTAGCACTGAACAACATTGAAATTTCTTCAGTCTGACTTCCCACTCAAAATCCCTTATTTGTATCTCAGTTCAGGGTTATGTCTCTAAACCCAGAATTCTGATGAATGCTAATCTGTAGCTTATCTCAAAATTTTCACTCATCGCTCTGTGTAATCCTGTATTCAGGTGGTGTTTAAGGATTTGTTTGAAACTAAATTGACTGAGAAATAATGAAACCAAACTGCTTTATGCATGCGGTGCTTCACTTGAGACAAGTTGTTACGCAAAATGATTTTTTTTTTTTTTTTTTTTTAACAGAGGATTTGGCAAGATTTAGAAGTTTTGCCATTCCATAATAAACAATGACATGGTCATAATGAAAATATTTACTTCGTCCTTTAAAGTGACTTATGGCAACTTTGGCTGCTAAACAGAGTGTCGTGAGTGTTATGGTGTCAGGTGCCATGGTCTGTATAAATACAGCCTGTGCACTTGTGAATAAGAAAACCCCTTTCTGACTTCAACCTACACAGATGCAACAGTGACCCCCAAAAGATTTTTTTGAAATAGAAATGATCGCAGAATCTGTTTGCCGAGCTGGGCGCGTGTGTGTATCTGTGTGTCGGGGGTAGGGGGGTAGTCAACTTCAAGTGATTGACAAGACAATGCTGTAAAAGAGTGCAGGCTCCACATCCCTGAGCCCAGCCCTTTCCTAACCTGTAAACACAGAGCCGAGCTTTTGAAGAACTTTCCAAAAAAGCCCAGTGGCCTTTTTTTTTAATACCTCATTTATAGCATTTATAAACAATGACGGTGTTATAGTGCTGCGCAAACTTTAAACTAAGAGGGAACTGGCAGGAGAATATGCCGACAACAGGGAGGAAAGAAAAAAAAGTCTCAACCGCTCCGCAATGCTTCAAATATATGCATAACAATAAGACATGGAGATAAAATGGTGTTTGCTATCGCTGTACCTTTTCAGCCTCAGCTCATTCTGGGATTTATTATAAAACACGGGATTATTAAGATTATTCATTTGAAACTCCTTTAAACAAGCCTAGCATTTTTTGTTACTTTAACCTATTTTATGACCAATGTGGTTTAGTCTAGAAGGCCCCTAAAAGCAGCGGGTGACAGTTGATGCATACACAGCGCTGCCGTAAGTTATGGCAGATCAAGCGTTAGAGAAAGTTGAAAGGTCGCATGTCTCAAATAAACAAGGGGAGACAATAATAACTGTTTCTGCTACGCATCGGGACACAACCTGCGAAGGGCATCCATGAGTTATAGAGTCAGAGTTTAAATGAATTCACGTACATCAAATGCTGCCTGACATCAGTGATTAGCACAAAAAAGAGCTAATTTCAGTTGTAGCTGTTCTTCTAACACTCACTTTCATCAGAACTGTTTAGGTCCACAGCTTTTTTCCCCATCAGTCACATTAGGATTTGAGCCATGAGAGCTCAACCAAACAGTACAAGATGTCCCAAATCCACTTGCGCTCACATGCAACAGAACATAGGAGGGGGTCGTGTTTTTAGACTTCTGTTAGATCTCTTTTGGATCTGTTAATAATCGTTCTCCAGATGGATCCACACTGTTATAAATTGGCTTTCCAGTGAATCCATCACCAGTCCATTCCACCCTCAGAATTCTTAGCTGCTTCTAGTACATGTTAGCGTATCCAGCTGCAGTGAAGGCTAACACAAGGAGGCCAAAAGTTCTATACTATATGTCAATTGTGAAATTCCAAAACCATGCAAAAAACAGACATGCGGACGTTCATGGCATGTTTGAAAGCCTTTGTCACAACCACGGAGTGATGCATGATGATTTGCACCTTTGTGTTCACGCTGTGTGCCCGGGCCACATCCTGTATGTCGTCTACTGCACATGTTAAGAGAGGATTTACACCCAGAATTGTGTGCAACGTGAAAGTCATTGGACAAGGAAGAAAAATAAAGATGGTTAAATGGTTCAAATTATTTGTTTTGCACAAACGACCAGAGCCTAGGCAAATGGTTGAGAAACATATTCTCCCAATTCAATGACCGTGACCTCGTATGAACCGGCGAAAAAGCCGCTCCAGCTCACAGGAACATAGAGAACTGATCTGAAGAGCCTTGGGTTCTTTTGCAGGAAATAAACAGTGGGAAGAATGGTTTTCTGGCCAGACAGTGCTAGTTTTCAAGGTAATGGCGTTATCATTGAAACTGGGACTTATCATCGATAAAAGCTGGCCAAAAAAATACGGTGGTCCCATGGTGGAAACAATGTTTATTTTCGTACATCACATTAAAAAAAAAGTTAAAGTCAACAAATCCAGGAACCATACATTCTCATGTCTATGAGAAATTTAGAGTTAGCGATAGAGGAAATCAGAGTCATCAGAACAGAGAAAAGAGTATCAAAACCTACACAGGCATGTAAGAACATACAAACTTTTCACCTATCACAATAAAATGAATGTGACATTTGCAACTATTTAAAGAAGGGCTTCAATCCCATTTTTTTCCCTAATTTCTTTTATGCTCTGTCAGCCGTCTTGGAGTTATTTTCTTTTCTTCTATTTTCTTTCTATTTGGCATCTCCAAAAAGTTGAGCAAAAAAAACTGTATTGTATTCAATTCAATTGTATTGTATTCAATTCACTCAGCACAATGATGTATACATGCGTGGGCTACAGGTTCAGCAAAAAGTCCCGAGAATCACGGCTGCACACTTGGCCTTGGAAGTCATATTCTGGTGTTCTGTCGATATTTGTCATCTATTGAAAAGTGCTACTCATCACTTTCAAGGAAATACATTTTTGCACCTCAAACAGAAACACATAAGGTAGAAGTTAATATTTAGGTTGCATATTGGCTTTGGTTTTGAATATTTTAAAAGTGAAACATTCCACATATGAAATATTTGGAACCTTATTTGAAATTGGACTATTAAAATATGCTGACTCTGTGTCAAACTTTAAAAAAATTAAAACATGGTGGTATTAAGGGGCAGCGAGGCAAATATTGATTTTTACATATTGCATTGAGTACTGGGAGCAATATTTGATTCTGCATCCCACCAGCATTTTCCTTCGTCCGCCAATGTTATTAGCGGACACTGTTATCTGAGAGGAGCTTATGTTATGAAATAAAGTTGTTGTTGTTTTTTTTGTTAAAATGTGCATTTACTGTGAATAAGAGATCATAAATTTAAAAAAGGGGGGTCTGGAATTGTCCTTTGAATCTATTTGTTTTACAGGTGGCAGTGGAAATGATTGAAATGGAGTGTTTGTTCCAGGGATGTTCAGTGTGGACTGCCAACATCTGAGCAACCCTACAGCAACCCCTCTGACATCACTGCAGTCTTCCTGCTGCTGAACAGGCTCCTCGCTGGCATCATGAATAATGGCCTGTGTGTTTAACTTACTCAATACAAAGAAGCCATGTAATCTAAATACATAAGGTAACATAAATACAAAAGAACCGTATAATCTAGCACACCAAGGTCGCAAGAGTGTGTGTGATACATGTGTATGTGACCGTGACACTGCCTGTGCCTCCTACTCCGTCTCTGGTTTGGTAGGCTGGCACTCTCTGTGTTTAAAAAGCATCCAGAAAGTTTACAGAGAATGTACTTCTGCTGGGCTTTGTGTGACAAGCTTTAACGCACCGTACCCATCAGCAGCAAAAACAGCCACAGACCTCCCTGGAATCCACTCTGCCACTTTCCATTCAAGCATTTTCCACGCATACTTTGACTTTTTGCAGCCGCCCGTGCCAAAGTAACCTCATTGGCAATTATTATGTCCGTTGTTTGTCAGACCACAAGCTGAGAGGCTACTGTGTGGTCGGGTTATCTCTGACCTGCCTCGAGTCATCGTGTAGAACAGAGTTGCCTAGAATATAACACGTTTTCAATCCAGTCGTGAAACCACACCTTTGTTGCGAATGAAAAGATGAATCAGGATCAAGTCTGATCCAGGCAACATGCTAGGCTAGTGTTAAAGTAGTAAAACAGCCCACATGCTTTAAGTTTTCTTAATATTATTATTAGGAATATCAGTATTTTAACTCCAGTTTCAGAAAATATCTCATTCACACTACTTGGCCAATAATGCGCTGAATGTGATTATTCCATGCAGACTGGCCCCAGCGCTATTCCAGCTAAATATATACAGAAATCTTACATTACTGATGTTTTTGCTTAAAATAGATCTCCTTTTGTGAACGTAGGGAGCCACAGTGTTATAAGTTGTAGACCCATAAAGATCCAGCAAGGTCAGCCGGGCAGTTAAAAGTAACTGGAAGATGTTTTCCCCCTCATCTGAGAGGCTTTGTCAGTTCTAAGTAATTTGGTGGGAGTTGAGGCGTTCTTCTCATTTTAAAACTTTTAATTGGTGTTTCTGGACCTGTTAACTTGCGATGCCTGAAAACGTTTGCATGGGTGAGGGCACAGCGAGAGGCTTCATCAATACAACCATGCAGGCTTACTTTAGTGCCCCTAGTGCTTTGAGGTATGGTTTGAGTTTGCAGGCAGGCACCCTCAAGTGTTCAGCGAGAAACTCCTCATTCATTTTATACATTGATTTTAAAATCAAATTTAAAATCATTCTTGTTGGAGAACAGTCTCTGTTTTGCAGAAGCCAAAAGGACCAGTTCCAGCCCTCCATGTCTGGATGGTTGTTGGCTTTCGTCACTCTTCCATATACACTCTTTGTCCACTCTTCCAGATACAGATACTCTTCCAAATACATATACACCCTGTCCAGGGTGTATATGTATTTATATGCAGTTTATGTGTACATTATACATTATATATATATATATATATATATATATATATATATATATATATATAGTATTAAAAAAATATTTTTTTTAATACTTGATAAAACATAACTAAACCTGTTTGAAATCAATTTCAGATCTCATCTGTCAAATTCTTTTAATTAAATGTAGCTAATTCTTATTCGTTTGTTATTAGTGAACACTGGTTCTGTTTGTTTGATTATGGCACTTTATCTGATTGTTGTCTCTTAAGTACACACAGGATATGTAATACAACATTTGGATGACACTGGTCGCAATGATAGCACAGTCTTGGTATTCACATATGCAGTTTACTTGATTCGAAGTAAATGTGAAAGATGTTTTATTTGTGTTTGGACATGGCAGCCCAAAAATGCCTCATGTTTACTCTGAGCAGAATGAATAGACGCCGTCTCGCTCGGAGGAAAAGACAGGACTACATTGATCTGTTATTTAAACTCTGCAGATATTACTAATAATAACGTGTCTCCATGATGTCAGTTCTAGGAAGCCTCATCCCTCAGCAAGAATATTTACAATACACAAGGTGCTGCGGATCCTAACAGTATTCTTGTTGATGCTTGGCAGTCATAGTAAAAGCAGGTAAATGTTAATGTCAGATAACTAAAAATAGATTTTGATTATATCTGAAAGGCATTTCATGTGTTGCTCATAGAACTCATAATTACAAAAGCACCATACAGCACACACATACATGTGATGGTTTTTAAAAAAATGGTTTCACTGTAGCGCATTCGACCTCTTACACTTTAATTATCTTAGTTAAAAAATAATACATTTTAAAACGTTAATTTTTCAGGCCATTTTTAGTGTCACTGAAGATGGATAACAAAAAAGTTATGAATATACGCAACTGTGTTTGTTTTATTTTTCAACATACTTGAAAATGAAAACGTCAATCAGTTGCTTCCACAGCTGTTGGATTCTGATACACTTCTGAAATCCTTTCATTCACGAAAAACAAACTGCCAGCGAGTAAGAAACAGCTGTGTTGGGGTGACATTAATTCCAAGTGACGGAGAACACACTTGCTGCTTATTTATGTCTTCTCAACTTAAGACCTGAGTCCAACATGGACTCTGGAATGAGACCTGGCAACTCCCAGGCTCACCAGCCATTACCTCACCGCATTTCCACAGGTCACGCTCTCATCCTGGTGCAAAAATTGGTTTCAAGGGTCACTTTATCAAGGTTTGGACTCTTGTTCTCGCTGGGAGGAAACTGTTGTAGACAAATCAGAGGGATTGGCCGAAATGATAGAGGGCACAATATCAGACTTCGGACCTTTAACATATGGCTCGGCTCAGAACTTGTTTGTACCATCCATCTGCCTTTTCGAAGCTAAGTGTGCATTTGGCACACATTCGTCAGGGGGATTTGTCAGATAAACCTGCTAAAGCATGCTAACAGTCGTAGCTGGCTGACACCAAGAAATTCTAGTGAGACAAATCATGTCTTTCTTCGCCTTGGTTACTTTGTTTGATGCTTCAGGCATTTCCCAGTTTTTGTTTCCACCTCTTTTCTTATAGTACATGAATTAATACACAACATGCATACTACACAAATGAATATGTACATTCCACACGTCAAACCACTTTTTGTCTTCCAGTTTACTCAGATCCCTCCCATATTAAAAAAAAAAGACTGCCATCAATAAATTTGTCTTAAAAAATATAAAGAATGCATATTGGAAATGTTCACTTTTCATATTTGAGCTATTTAATGTTGTTAAAACATTGACATTCAGATAAAATTTCTAGTCTAACATTACACGTCTAGAATTTTATAACATTGGCTCAATGTTTAAATTTGTCACCTCTGTGGCAAAATCTAATTAAATGTGTTTGGAACAATGTTGCCACAGTTACATGGAAAAAATAATCAGACTACTGATTACTTGTCTTAAAAGTAGTTTAGTTACTTAACTGATTACTTGATCTCAAAAGTAACTAAGTTAGAGTAAAAGACGTAAAAGACAACACCCCCCCAACCAGTTTTGCCAATACTCTTTATTGGAAGTAACGTCAACAACGTATGTCGTTATATTTTAGGTTTAACTATTTCCTAAAAAAAATGCATTTCATAAAAAAATCTAATAATGAGTCAATTGACTTCACTTAGTCGTGTTACGTAAATACTGTTTTTACATTTAAAAAGAAAATCAAGTTCAATGCTGCGACTCTAGAGGATTTTTTAAAATTTGATGTGAAGTTTTTGGAGGTCGATATAGTTTTGTCACTACCAGCACAGAGTGCACAGAGAACTCTGTTATTGTTATGTTTAGCGGAAATAAACTCAAAATAGTGATTGTATTTCGAGTTAGAAAATGCATATCTCTCTCCTGTCTCCTTTTCTATTCCGGCAGCTTCTTAATGTGAGTTGTCCGCATACTAAAAAAGTGACTGAGCGCATATGTCACGTCACTCCGAGAAATACAAAAAAGAAATAAATCTTTTTACGATGGAAAAGAACATATAAATAGTAACGCACAGTAGTAACTTTAATCTGACTACTGGCTTGGAAAAAGTAATGTGTCAGATTACTCGTTACTAGAAAAAAGTAGTCAGATTACAGTAGCGCGTTACTTAGTTAGTTAGCATCACTGATTTGGAAAAAAAGTTTTACATACTCTTCTTGTTTGGAGAGGTGGTTTTTTTCCCCCCTTGCAAAAACGTCAGAATGAAACCCTTGTGAGACTTTCTGTGTAACGGGTCATATCAGTCAGGAAGAAGTGGACAAAGGGGAAAATAGTTTTGCTGTATCAGACCCAGAATAGCTATGTGTGTGTGTGTGTGTGTGTGTGTGTGTGTGTGTGTGTGTGTGTGTGTGTGTGTGTTTGTGTGTGTTGCTGTCATTCAACGGAAAAGCAAAAATACACTACAGCAGCCATACGTGAAATTATAGTTTCAAACATTCTAGCGAATTTGATCGTGATAACCTGAGGCCAACCCTTGCAGTCTCCCAGCTGGAATGTTAGCGTGACAGCTGATGTTACAACACCAGGTTTTATGACAAAAAGTCCCAGTCCGCTGTGACTTCAATGTGAGTGGAACTACAGACGCACAGACACACACCAGTACATTCCTCCAGCCAAACTTTTTGAACATGACATGCTGCAGGATCACCTCAGAGTGGGGTGACTCCTTGATGGGGGTCACGTGTGGGTTATTTTTTTCACTAGAATCCATCT
>BJFM01006839.1:3061-14436 GCA_016586285.1 Arothron firmamentum
GGGGTACTTGCTTGATTTAGAGAGCTAAGGGCAGTTGCTCCAGCACCACCTACAGTCCATCTGTGCACGCCACTGCCACGATTTATACTCTTTGGTAAAGAAATTTCATGAACTTGTTTATTTCCTTAGAAAAAACTGGAGCAGCTTCTTGTGAAGTACCCTCCTGAGGAAGTTGAGTCGAGAAGGTGGCAGAAGATTGCCGATGAGCTCGGCAATCGCACAGCCAAACAGGTAGAGTCCACCAGTCGACACCGACTCTTATGACAACTGCACTTGAAAGAGTCTTTGTTGTATATTTCTATGACTGCAGACCTGTTTGTTGTACACTTTTATTCACAGTCATCTGTCTGGCATTGTACAAACCTGTATTTCTTTCTTTACCTTCTAGGTTGCCAGTAGAGTTCAAAAATATTTCATTAAACTAACAAAAGCAGGTATTCCTGTGCCGGGACGGACGCCCAATTTGTGCATGTACACAAAGAAGGTATTTATATCAAATGCCCTAACGATACACAATTTCTAATATGATGCTGTCTTTTTATATAATGAATATTTATTGATATTAGAAGCTATTTTTTTTAAGTCTAAATAGAGCTTGTTTATATTGAGCATAAACACATGGCAGACACGTGCATGTTTAAGGAACCGATTTTAAATGAGCCTGGTCATTGTTCCTCAGACATCCAGTAAGAGGCAGCACCACCTCAACAAACACCTGTACCGGCCATCTACATTCTTGACCTCCTACGAGCCTCCAGTTTACATGGATGAAGATGAGGAGCACTCTGCGTATTACAGCAGCATGCACGACCCTTCAGCAGAGGAATCGGTCAGTTGGTGCCACTGTTGTGGCCCTCTAAAAACTCTTGTTTTGCACCTTTCCAAAAATTAAAACTCCTGATTTTTTTAGTCAAGAGACTATTTAGGTGTTGATCAAATTCCTCCTGCATTACTAATAAGTATTAGTCACATTAATACATTATTAAAAATATTTTTTATTTCTTAGACCACCAAAATGTCATTACTGTGTAAATTAGAGTTCAAAAATTGAATTTTAATTTAATAAAAAAAATTGCGGGCGACACAAATTGTGGACAAAAGATGGAGGTGCGACCACACCTTCAGAGCACCACCAAAGGAAACGGAGCCTCCAAAGGGCTCAACTAGGGCCCTGTGGTGAGCTGGGGACACGTCCTGGGGTGTAACCTGCAGTGCCCACATGCAAGCTAAGATGGGCGCCACTGAGGGAACGAAAAAATCCCATTAAGAAAGAGAAATGACTTTAACGCACACGTTTGCAAAGTGTTGTCAGCCTGTGCTGCTGCCATTTCTCTGAGCTCAACTGCATTAGCCAAACACGGCCACCCTCTGCTCAGGGCAAATATGGAGGCAGATTAGCAGAATGTTCAGTGGAGAGTTTCTGTCAGGTAGTGGGTGCCTCACAGTTACTGTCCTCCATTAACCTGGCCTTCAGGAAGTGATTTATCCTGTAGAGGGAGAGAGCGTCATGTCGGCCGGATGGTGGGAGACTCTGGCTGCCTAAATAAAGAGGATGTAGAAAACAAAAGCAACAGTCTTTCAGCTAAATATAGCCAAGTCAATTCTGTCAACAGGACCTGATTTATTGAGAAAATGTTGTCTTTGTCATTGTTTGTGCATTTTGGGATGTCAGTCATCATCCCCTGTCTCTCCAGGATGAAGAGTCCATACCCATGGAGCTGAGAAATCTGCCTGAATACAAAGAGCTCCTGCAGCTAAAGCAACTTAAAAAAAAGACACTTCAGGACATCAGAGAAGACAAGATCAGGGTCCAACACATTGGATACAAGGTAAACTCCATCTTTAGAGCCACTTTTACACTACTGCTCATGCTGTACGGTGAAGGAAAGGTAGTAGATGTTTTGTGTTTGAGGAAGGAGGATCAGCTAACTTGGCTAATCAAATGTGGCTGAATATGTAGAGATGAGGACAATCAAGATGTTGTAGATACATGTGAATTCAATATTTTGTTCTGAGAAAAGAAGACAACTGAAGGCAGAGCTGTTTTTTTCATGGCAGTTATTCTTTTAAACTATTGTTTAGAATGCTTCCTTGACACTTACTCACACAACTGCAAAACACAGACAGCATCACTGCTGACATGAAGGCGTCTGAACAGCATAAATGAAGAGAATACAGTGGCTCTTACATATGTTCTTATCATTCTTAAGGGTGTTTCACACAGAAATATTTCTTTTCTTCTTAATATGCAATAAAAAGACCATTTTATCAAATAAATGTCCCTCCACAGTCTTAAAGTGGCTATAATGTCCTCCATACAGCAATCCATGTTGCACCACCCAGCTTCAGTCTGGTTTTAATTCTCCTTGCAGCCTTTCTCATTACAAACACATTACTGGCAATTCCCAATAAAAAGCGTTACACTGATTTTGAATTTGGGAAAATGTGATAAAGATTGTGGGTGTAAACAACTGGTTTCCTGTTTTTAATCCTTTATGTGACACTTACCAAATCCCCCATCTAAATTCACTGGCAGCTTCGTGGCGAGACAGAAACACTCCTTTCATGTTTGCAGTCTAACATCAGTGAAAATCTATTATTTAAAATGGGTGTTTGCATATATGTGGAACAGAGTTTTGCTCTGTTCTTCCTGCCAAAGAGCTCAAGCTGTGTTAGGTTGCTCACATATCAGGCGTGGAAAGCATCTTTGAGCTCCAGCGACAAATTCTCAGCTGAATTGTGATCTTTGCTTTCACGAAGCCGCTCCAGAACATCCACCTCGATGTCTGTGGGCCTTTTCTGTGGAGCGTTTGCTCTTTGCTCTGGGTTGTGTCTTGCTGGAGTTGAAATCTTCTCCTGAGTTGTAGTTTAGTTTATCCTCCAGGACTGGTTGTAATGTTTCTGCATTCATGGTCCCCACTGCCTTTACAAGCCGTCCAGTCCCCACACGCTTCACCCTGGTGGTGGTGGTGGTGGTGGCAGAGGGCAGGTTTTTTGTTGCTCTCGAGTATTTTTGCAGAGTATTTCTGTCCGTTAAGAAAAATTCACATACCAACACATTAAAAAAAAAAAAAAAATCTCAGGCATTCCTCCATCTAGCAGCTGGTGGAGCGTGCATACTTCTTGCACACTTTCCTTGACTGAGACCCCTGGGAGACCTGAATGAGGGTATATCTTCCAGTGGTGCTTCAGGGTAATTTTTTTACACACACCTTTTGTGGGAATGGAATGTACCTCTATTATGTTACTACACACACACCTCTAGAGTGGCGTCAGACTGGCCTTTTTCCAGGAGGGGCTGCAGGACTTGCAGAATAATGGTCCTCACGCTGACAGACGGCATAGGAGTCCGTCCTCTCTTTCACTCTGTCTTTGTTACTGGTGGAATCAGAGGAAACGGTGGGCAGAACCTGAGCCCAGAGTGAGCCCGTGCGTCCCTAGTTTAGAGGACCGGTTGTCCCCTCTGAGGACACCCATAGCTGGCAGCGGGCCGCTGCTCCAGCCCTGCTCAGCTGCAGAGGCTCCCGTCAGCGTGCACCACAGGTGGTGCGTGCACCACAGGTGGTGCTGGCTCCACAGAAGATGCTCTGTTTCAGGTCATCCATGGCTCACAGGTGGCATTGTGATGGTACATTCTATATAGTATACTGCACAATGTACAGAAGAGGACGAGTGAATCAACACAAAACGTCTTGAGTCTTTGCAGCTACATCATTGTCATGCACACAGCAAAGCACTGTTGTGTGCTACGTTCCACCCTTAAGCCATGCCTGTGTGATTCCAGTGTGACGTGTGTGGCGTGGAGCCCATTCCAGGAGTGCGGTGGCACTGTCAGGATTGTCCACAGGACAACGCCGTTGATTTCTGCTCCAACTGTTCTGACTGGTGAGATCTCCCATATCAGATACACACATTAAAAGCATTAAAAAACCTTGAAATATTATTTGGTTTTTTTTCCTCACTCTCAAAGGTTTTCATGTTTATATTGTGTTTAACTATGTAGGGATTTATGGTGGGCGTCGTAAATGATCGGGCTTGACAGCTTTGGTATTTCTGAGAATTTCAGAGCGTCATTCACTGTGTTTTTCATGCAGTGATTTAAAATTTGTTTTAGATATAAATTTTAACAAGTAATTTCAAGTGTGTGAACGAGATAAGTTGTGTGAAATTTAGATTAACATAAGGTTAATGATAGAACAAATTTTGAATACTAAATGACTATTTGCCAGATTGATCTGTTGTCATTGTGTTAACAAGCTTTTATCCTACATTCTGGGAGGGAGGCTTTGTTTTTCTTTTTGAACATTGCAATCTTTTAAATCTTTGAATCACTAACATGTCAATAAATATTCAAACTGGACCTTTATGAGTCCTGGGCTTAGTTTGGAACCCCCCCCGCCCGCCAAATTCAGTTAATCTAGTACCGGTAATATAAATACACCTTCTTCCTGATCGATACCAAGGCTTTGCCTCCCAACCTATCAACGTTTTCCCTTCTTGTGCTCACCCTCCAGCATTTTCAAGAGCGAAACCCACAAGCCTTCCCACCACCTGGAAGCAGTGCAGCAGCCAGAGACCTACCTGGACAGGGACTACTGCCTGCCACGGAGCACAGGCTACAACTACCTGGACCCTAACTACTTTCCAGCCAACAGATGACAAGGCGCCAGGCTTGTGTAGCTCCAGGCTCTCTTTACGTATCCCACAGGCTAGTCTGTGCATGGCTCCATCCTCCACGTCCAAAAAAATTAGCTGCAGCTGCCATCAGGCGGTGAGGCCAGTAGTGAGATAGACAGCCCGGGGCTTCAGACCAGACCACAGTGCTGCCGGTGGAGGGTGGGCAGGCTTGTTTGCAACTTGGCCTTCCTGGCTCAACCAAAACGTTGGCCACGTTGGTTCCTCAAAGCAAGAGGGGCGTGTTCTACATTATCCAGGAGTGTATCTGTGATTTTAACTTCACAGTATTAAAGAAATCAACAGCAAACTAAAGGCACACTGACATTCCTGACTTAAGGAGGGCGGACCCCTGGTTCTCCTCATACCTCTTCACGTTACCTCCCTGTGCTGCTTCGAGAAGACCTGGTGAGGCACCACCTAAAGGAGACGTTCAGGCTCAGACTACGGAGGCCTAGGCCCAGTTACACCTAGGATTGTGTGTGTGTGTTGTCTCTGCAAGAGTGACAAATCTTCTAGCTAGGTACCTGTAGAAGGAATACAAGTGTTCCAGTCACGTCTGTTGTAGATGGCACTGCTGAGAGACAAGTTTGGCAACACCAGTTTAATTTGGAGGTTTGTTTTCTTTTTTGTTTTGTTTTGTTTTTGTTTTTTTGGCTGCAGAAAAAATAGAAGTTCTGCTGTTCTACACAATCTTTAACAAATAGATCTGTTAGCGTATTAGCATGGTTGCGTACCTGCCACTTTTGCACAACACTGCTCTCTACCCTACAGACATATTTCCATCTGAATTTCCTTTTTCTGATGCTCTCTTCACTAAAACACCCTACCACGGACGTACTACATTATGGAGAGCAAACATTTTTGACATGCAGGTGAAATGACCGGTAGGGAAACTACCACAGGACTGTTTTCATCTTGATTTCTCCTTCCCCAACGTGTGTCCTTGTTAACCATGTTGAGTGTACAATTGTACGGTGAAAAGTAGCCAGCGCTAGTTATTGTGTGCCATTTTAACAGTTTATTTCGTCTTTTCTTTTCCCGAAGGCACGGAGGAATTGCACCTCTGAACCTAGTCGCAACCTCTCTATGTTGCAACTCATATTGTACGTTAATAATCCCGTCATCATGCCTCTAGATATTTTCTTTTTTTATTTGCAGTCCACATTAAAATTTCCATGCAAAAGATTGTATTTTTATTAATCTATTTAAAAAATAAAATAATTAAGGAAGAGTTTGGTTCCTCTGAGGTGGATCAAATCACAGTTTTATACATATAGATTACGTTGTGCTTGAGTAGACACCATTTTGTATGGTTTTTGTCTCGTTCCCTAACCCCTTTCACCCTGCCACAGTATCTGTGTGTAACAGTCTGTTCTTATGTTTAAAAAAAATGTAAAGATGCTTAAGGAGAATTGTGGAAATAAAAGAATGTGAAAATATTGTTTCTACATCTGTGGTTCCTGCTGTTCTATTCTTTCTAAATCCTTGTGTAGCTGCTTAATGACTTCCACAAATGCTGCAATAGGTTAATTAAGACCAATAATGGAAAGAAAGGCCGGGTGTAGCCATTTGTGGCTGTGATTGCAAATGCATTTTAAGCTACAGTATTTAAACATTGTTTACTCTGTAGCTATTTAACTATTTACATAAAAGAATGCTCTTGGTGAAAATGTTAGCTCCTCATAAGCTTTCCAAGCATATTTATGCCCCGTATGAAACCTTTCTTAATGGTCTCTAACATTTGACACATTGTAGTTAAAGGCTTTACCTGTTAGGTCCGTGTAATGTTTTAAAATTACCTTCAACCTTGATCTGCCACTTAACTACTGTTCAGGAGTGAACCTCACAGAGAGAGAGAGAGAGAGAGAGGGGGGGGGGCTATCATATTAGCTACATACTGGGCAAAAAACACCAGTGGACACACTGAAATCCTCTATTTAGCAAATGCAGCTTTATTGAACATTAAATACCAGACTTAAACATGGGGCTTGAAAACATACAAATTCAGTATTCTGCAACAATCTTTATTATTACTTTGTACTTTTAGTTATATGCACAAAAAGTTAAGCTTAATTGTAATTCTTGCATGCTTGATACGATACAAAAATGTCGTGCTGTACATGAGAGCATAAATGGCGCACACTGACATCTCAACACTATGATTCTGTCTCAGATTTTATGGGGAATTGAAATGGCAGATTTCACATTTATCTGAAGAGAATGCTCTCAGTGGCAGGAGGAGCGCCATACTCCGCAGTACAGCCATGTGCTGTGGTTCAGCTGGCAGCATACACACTACGCGCTCAGCGTACAAGAAAAAAAGATGCAAGTGGGTGAAGCGGAATGTGAAAAGGCTCTGTGGAGTTTGTGCCTGTGGGTGTGTTTGGTCTAGATGTTGGGATTTCCTTAAAGAGACAGAAGCGGTGTGGAGGAGACGGTCCTGCTCAGAAGGCCTCCATCACCTGGCAGATCTGGGCAAACACTTCATCTGGTGACCTCTCAGCATCAACCTGTAGGTGGAAGCAGAAGGCTCAGAGTTACAGTGGCTATTGTGGCACGTGCACGTACACGCACACGCAGCACCTGAGCTGACATCTACAGGTCAAAACACAACTTCACCGGTCATCAAATTTGACCAATGTGACAACATATCGGAGGAACTGAACATGCAGCAATTTAGGCTGCAGAATAATAGTGCATATTTTCAGCCAAAGCCTCTATATTGATATTAAATTCAGTGTAGCCCAATTAAAATAACACTAAAAAGGAAAACATTGGAATATTCTTTTCCTCCTACACTAATCAGGTTACATCTAAAAGCATCTAAAATAACTTTAAAGCTACTTCGCAGTAGCGGTCCTCTGCAGAGATCATGGCCTGGTTATCTCTTTCATTAACAGTTGAAACCTTTATTTTCTCTTTTTACCACTGGCCAGAGGACAAACAACAGATGGCCGACATTCTGAAGCTCTGGAAGGAAGCATTCCAGAAGTACAAGCTTCCTCATTAAAAATGGAACTATCAAGACGGATCACTCGACAGCTTCCAAAGGTCAAAAATCTCTGAACAAGCTGCAGTGAGGGAAAAAAGTCCTGTCTCCTCTCAAGATTTCACATTAAAGCTTCTCAGATTGTATGTATTTTACATATTGTAAGTTTTAAAGTCAGTTTTTGTGTATATAGTTGGTCATATAAATGCACATTTACCTGTTGATTGAGGGATTTAGTTAGTTTAATGAGTTTTTGATGGGCATCTCCTCCTGTATTATTGTTGCACCCATTGCTAAATCCTTGAAATGCTCTTTCTGTGTGTGCGGAGCATGATAAAGCCGCTCTAGCTGCAGCACAAACATAAGGTGCCGCTGCCGCTGCAGCCAGTCTCACCTCTGTATTGGAAGCCTTACCATGTGCAGAACGCCCTTGTTTTCATAATGAGACACGAGTGCCTGAGTGTCGCTGCAGAAGCTCTCAGCTCTTCTGCGCAGCAGCCTGTCGCTGTCTGACCGGACGACGGCGGACCCGCGTCGAGGCTGCAGGCGTCTGGACATGGTGTCAGCCGAGCACCTCAGCAAAATGACAGCGCCGGGCTCCCCCACCTGCCGCCACGGGACAAGAGAAGCCAGGTGAGCGGCGAATGCTGCTGCTGCTGCTGCTGCTGCTGCTTTGATTCCAGCAGCGTTCACATAGGGGACTCTGCAAATGAGCGTGAACTTTCTGACCTTGGCCTCAAACTCCTCCGCCCATCTCAGGTCTCTGGGGAAGTCACACACCACGAGACCCTTCCCCTGCCTGCTGCATGAGTCCACAGCATCGCACAGCAGCTCCAGCAGTGTGCCCTGAACATCAAATACTGCACATGAAACACTCCCAGAGCATGAATGCATCCCTTCTTCTGTCAAAAGCAGAGCTCACATCAACATATCTTCCCTGCACATGGTCCTGAAGGTATCATGAGCTGAAAGGAGTTCCTTTATCAAATTTCATCTAGTTTATGAAGACCTTTCCAGCCATCCCTGCACATTCCTTCATGCAGCTCAGATCTGAAGCCAATTACACACTGATGGGTAACCAAGCAACCATGTGGATGGATATCGGATGTCAGATCGGCTGCACGGTGCAGGAGCGATTTCAACTGATGGAACATTCAGGTATGGTTTTTAATGTACTATAGATGAAAAAAGAATCATCATCAATCATCATAATAATCATTCTAACATATATATTAAAGATACTAAAACAATAATGTTAAAGAAAACACAAAGATGCATCCAAGTCATTGAAGATATTCTATCAAACAGTTGAAGTACATGAAGTTTGACTTGATTAAGCACAGTATGTGTTAACTGGGCATCAGTGCCTTCCAAAGAGCAGAGAAGAGGTTTTCCCCGTTTCTCCTGGACCGCTTTGCAGATGGGAGCCTCGAACGCCTCACGTGCACCGTGGCTGACTCACTCATCTGCTTTGCCATCTGGTCCGGAACAGGTTTAATCTTTTCGTTAAATGTTGCAGAATGTCCCCGTCGTGCTGAAGGGGAAGCTGAGCACGGCTCCACGTCAGCACATCTGGAGGATTTCCCCACAACATCAACGTGAATCACAGCCTTATTCCGAGGCAGGACGTGAAATCGCCTTATCTCGAAATAACGATAAAAAGATAAATGTGAAATGATAAAAACGACAGGTTTGAGGCAAGAATAATATTTAACAGCAGGCATTCGGGGCAGGAACTCCTACGGGTACTCCTACACGTCTACATCCTGGAGGGGGTCACGCTTTCATGTCCGGGAACTAAACCTGGTGTGCACGTCAACCAGGCAGATAAGGCTCTGTGCCCACCACCGCAAGATAAAGATGATGTGCACGTGCGGTGCACATCTCCTGTTTGCTGGGTAGCCTATTTTTAACTCCAGGGCAGCCCCTCCTTCTACGCACTAGATTGGTTAAAAATAGGTGACGTGGGTGAAAAAGAGCTGCTATTTGGGTTGGGAGGTGAAACGGCACACCATCACACAGGTCATGATCTCCTGGGAGGAAAGATCTAACCGGAGGAACACTCAACGATGCCGAGCCCTTCTGTGTGTGTGTGTGTGTGTGTGTGTTAGTGGCTGCAATATTAAGCTTTGGCAGAAATGAGATGAAGGGGCATATCTGTATTTTCCTATGCAGACTCTGCTTTCAACTGTGCATGATTACAGCCTAATAAATTCAAGACTGTCGCTCAAGGTGTTATTTTGCCAGATCAGAGTTTGCTGCCTGTTGCTTGCTGCTCGTTGCTGCGGTGATTCTCAGCTGTGTGGGTGGTTCTGTCGTTTCTTTAGTCTTTAGTCTCCTTTTCAGCAAAACAGCAAATGTTTAAATCGGAGATTCTTCTTGATTTTTCAAGCTCTGACAGCGGTCATCCAGGAGACGGACAGGCCCTGCCAGGGCCCTACCAGGGGGCCCGATTTTACCTTCTCCCCCGACAGGACTCCCCGAGGGACGCGATAAAATGCCTCCTCCAAACTCCCAAGCACCCTCAAGGACCCTGCCGGGGATGCAGAGTTCACAGTTCCACGACCGGGATGAAAACCGTACTGATCCTCCTGGATTCAAAGTTCGACCATTCAAAGCGTCCAGGATGAGAATCAGCACCTGCAGATCTGAGGCCGCGGTTCTAGGCCAGAAAAAGGAGTGTCTTCTAGGGGGTTAGGGAACACTTCGGCCCCAAGCGGAGGAGTTCAAGTACCTCGGGGTCGTCGGCAGGCGGAGCGGTGCGGCGTCTGCAGTAATGTGGACTCTGCACCGGTCTGTCACGGTGAGAGAGAGAGCTGAGGCGAAGCTCTCGATCTCCCGGTCGATCTTCGTTCCTCAAATGTGTTGATGAGCTTTGGGTGGTGACCAAAAGAACAAGATCGTGGGTACAAGCGGCTGAAATGAGCCTCCTCCGTGGGCTGGCTGGGCTCAACCTGAGAGACAGGCTGAGAAGCTCTGCCTTCTGGGAGCAGCTGCTGCTCCTCCACTGGAGAGACCATGTCGCTCAGCTGGCCTGGGAAACACCCCCCACCCCCACCCCCCCCTCCGGAAGAGCCAGAGGAAGAGGCCGGGGATGATGATGATGATGATCAATGATTTAGATAAATAATGCTGAATATGCAGAAGCTCCAGCCATGTAACTTATTTCATTTTAGTTCAGCTTATTTAGAGAAACCCAGAGCCTGAAGCACAAATGAGCAACAGTAACAAGAAAAACCCCCTCGAGCAGGACCAGGCCCATAATAACACCCTGCTAATGGCCCGGGAAAGGAGGGGAGGAGAGGAGCCAGGGCGGGGCAGAGGACGGAACCATGCAAATAATTTGTTATACCAACGATGCACAAGTAAAACTGAGTAGCTGTGTGTGTGTGTGTGTGTGTGTGTGTGTGTGTGTGCATACAAGACAACAAAATGGCTAAAAGAGACATCAGCTGATATCGTCTGAAAACAGGACGAGAGTGACCTGGAGCAGCGGCTCTCCTCTCTGCAGGACGTCCTGGATGAGGCGCCCTCGCTCGCTGTGCGACTGCAGCTCAGCACAGAGCAGCCCAGCCAGGGTGACACGCTGGAGCCCCAACCTCTCCTCCATCTGCTCACACTGCAAAGATTTCCCTGAGCCTGGCCCACCTGGATATACGCACACAAACACACACACACACACACACACACACACACACACACACACACA
>BJFM01006843.1:753-13483 GCA_016586285.1 Arothron firmamentum
CTCTCCCTCCTCTCCTTCCTCTCCCTCCTCTCCCTCCTCTTCCTCCTCTCCCTCCTCTCCCTCCTCTTCCTCCTCTCCCTCCTCTTCCTGTGGGTAATCTGATTACTGCTGCCTCCACAGGATGAAGAAACTGAAGGAGGAGATGGAGGGCGTGGTCAAGGAGCTGGCAGAGAACAACCACTTCCTGGAGAGGTAACAGCAGGAAGTGGTAATCAGATTACATCTGTAATCAGATTACAGCTGCTTCACTCTCCTCCTGGTCAGATTCTGGCCGCTGGGATGTAATCTGATTACACCATCCCAGCCGTGTAATCTGATGACAGTGTTTGCGTCCTGCTTTCAGGTTCGGGACGCTGACCCTGGACGGCGGCCTGCGGGCGTGACTCCGCCCCTCTGTAAATATTCAGTCCTGTAAATAAAGTGGGAGGAGCCATCTTGCTGGGGTCCGATCAGACCAATCGGAATCGGGTTGACTGGGGGCGATGATGAACAGGTTTGATTCCCGATTGGACGCTGCAGAGGCCCCGCCCTGACCTGGCCTGCTGGCTTCAGATGGGCGTCGGCCAGGTAACCTGGCCACACTGATCACATGACTGGTGAATCAGTCAGCAGGGACGACATCGCTCCTCACATTTGTGCTAAACTATGCTAACCGTCTGAAATCCACTGTTAGGGTGAACCCTCACCCTGACCTTTGACCCACACGACTGCGTCATCAGGTTCTCGGTATCTGCCTTTGATCCATGCCTTTGATCTGCGGTCGGGCGACGTGTCCTTTCATCTGCCTGTAAACGGACGAATCTGATTCCTTTGATGTGACTGCAGACGTCATTAAAAGCTGTGGTTGTCATCTGATTCCATTCTGTCAGAGCGCCGTCTGCTCAGGTCCGGGTCATGTGACCGGCGGCCGCTCCTGCTCGCCGCCGTCGGCCCTTTCTGCTCCTTCCATGCAGACAGGAAACAGGAAGCACACTGGACTTCATTTGTTGATGTTTGTCCCCTCGGCGCCATGGACGGTTTCCATGGTGACAGGACCTGTCCAGGGCTCTGCGGTTGCCCTGGCAACAGGCTGCAACAGCAACCCCCCTCAGCACCAGACCAATGGCTGCAGAGCGATGACATCACTTGTGTTTCCATCGGGACGGTGGCTGTGATGAAGAGGAGGAGGAGGAGGAGGAGTCAGGCTGGAGGACGCGTCCCTGATGGACACCAACATTCCTGGACGCGTGTCTTCAACATTAGCACCTTTAGCATGCGAGCTGTTAGCATGGAATGAACAGCTCCTCACCCTGAAGCCCCGCTTTCATCAGCTCTGACGCGGCTGGGGGGCGGGGCTTTCGGGCCTGACGCGTCTCGCCCCGCCCCTGTTCGCCAGAAAAGCTCCTCTTCATCATCCTCATCGTCACGCGGACGGACTGACAGCATGATGCGTTCAGGGACCAGCCTCCGCCTCCTCCATCCCCGCTCTGACGGAGAGAACAAAGCGCTTCTTCCTGCTCGAGACAACACCATTTCCCGCCACGCTCCACCTGAAAACCGCGCCTGATCTCGCGACTCGCTGGGCGGGTTTTGGACCGAACCGGACCGCGAGAATCTGCTCGCGCAGACCCCCGAAGCGGGCGCGCGTGCGGGGCGGCTCCGCCCTCGCCGCTGCGGCTGCCGCCGCTGCCGCAGGCCGCTCACGTGAGGCCGCTTTCCCGCCGATCAGCCGTCGATCACCGATGAGGCGTCAGGTGAGCGCGCATCTTTTCCTTTCATGTTGGCGCCGCGGCTGATCGATCCTCCGGAAGTCAACCGATTTCAGCAAATCTCGATCAGAACCGACACTGAGGGTTCGAGTCGGGTCGAACCCTGGACCGGAACCGCGCAGGCTAGTTTGAATATTGATGGCTGGCTGCTGGCCGCACCTGCGTCAGCTGCTGGTCACGTGAGCTCAGGTGGCCTCGTGGCTGATGTGATTGGTCTGAATGGATGCCCAAGCTGTCCGTGAAGACTGATGACGTCACTGTCTCCTGTGCTTTTTTAGTCTTCTGTAAACAAAGATGGCGGCCGGGTCGCATCCGGACTAGGGGGCGGGGCTTCAATCCAGCTGATGCTAACAACAAATAGCATTTAGTTTTGACGTTTTTTTAAGGTTTTTTGATGTTCAAACTGCAAAGTTGGACATCCGTCTGGATGGTGGCGGATCCAGAGGGATGTCGCTAACGCAGCTGCGGCTAACGCTGGTGTTTGTCCCCGCAGACTGGCTAATTCAGTTAGCCTTGAAGCTCAGAGGACAGCGCGTCCCTGCGGAGGTCTGCAGCGCTAACACTCCTGCGTAGCTGCGGCTGCTAGCGTAGCCGCTAAGCTAAGGCTGCCGCGGGCCCGTCCCGTCCCGTCTGACCACCGGTGTCTCTATTGCAGCCTGGTCCTGGTGCAGGAGCCTAGACATGGTCTTGGACCTCCCGCCTGCTAGCATCGCTCCATCGTCCACGTCCCAGATGTCCTCCAACCGCTCGGACGGAGAAACCCCGACTGTCCCGGCAACCTCGCCCACAGGGGGCGTGTCCTCCGGCCCCCCCAGGACGGAGGTGTCCTACGAGCTGGGCTCGGGGGAGCTGGCGGTCCTGGCGCTGCTGCTGGGGCTGCTGTGGCTGGTGTCCGTCCTGGGGAACGCGCTGGTCTGCCTGGTCATCCACCGCAGCCGGCGGACGCAGTCCACCACCAACTACTTTGTGGTGTCGCTGGCGTGCGCCGACCTGCTGCTGAGCCTGGGCTGCGCCCCCTTCCTGCTGCTGCAGGTGGCCTGGGGCCGCTGGCCGCTGGGCGCCGCCGCCTGCAAGCTGGTGCGCTACCTGCAGCACCTGTGTCCCGGTGTGCAGGTCTACGTCCTGCTGTCCATCTCGGTGGACCGCTTCTACACCATCGTCTACCCGCTCAGCTTCAAGGTGTCCCGGGAGACGGCCAAGAAGATGATCGCCGCCTCCTGGCTCTTTGACTCCGCCCTGGTGGCGCCCTGCCTCTTCTTCTACGGCTCCGCAGGAAGCGCCCACTGCGACTTCTTCCTGCCGCAGGGCTGGGGGGGCGCGGCCTACGCCTGCGCCCACCTGCTGCTGGGCTTCCTGCTGCCGGCCAGCCTGGTGCTGTGGCTCTACCAGCGGGTGGTGCGCTTCCTGTGGCGGATCAGCGGCCCCGGCCCCACCCCCAGCGTCCGCCGCACCATGAACATCGTCCCGCGGACCAAGGTCAAAACCATCAAGATGTTCCTCATGCTGAACTCCGTCTTCTTCCTCACCTGGACTCCCTTCTTCCTGGCCCAGGTGTGGCACCCGCGGGAGGAGGGGCCGTCTCGGCGGGGGCTGCTGGTCTTCGCCGCCGTCGCCTGGACCTCCTTCAGCTCGGCGGCGTCCAAGCCCACCCTCTACTCCGCCTACAACGCCAACTTCAGGAGGGGCATGAGGGAGACCTTCTGCATGTCCTCCATGAAGTGTTACCGTAGCAACGCCTACACCATCACCGCCAGCTCTCGCATGGCCAAAAAGAACTACGTGGGCGTGGCCGACCTCTCAGCGCCCGCCCAGACGGTGGCCAAGGACGCCGCCGACCCGACCTTCGAGCCAGACAGGAAGGAGAAGAAGATCGCCTGGCCCAGCAACCCCAACCCCCCCAACACCTTTGTCTGAGAGCCGCGCTAACGGGAGCACGCTAGCTCCCTGCGGATGCTAACGCGTCTGCGTGAAGGGCTTCAGCCGCTCTCACAGCCACCTCGGCCATCCGCCTCTCAAGCGCATCACCACGGTTTGGTCAGGCTATTGTTAGCCAGTTAGCTACCGGTCAGCCAGTTAGCTACCGCTCAGCCAGTTAGCTACCGCTTAGCCAGTTAGCTACCGCTCAGCCAGTTAGCTACCGCTTAGCCAGTTAGCTGCTGTGACCTTTTTTAAGTGTTTGTGGATGGAGCTAATGCTAACAGTGGCTCCAAACACGGACATCATGTGCTTTGCTACATTTTAGGAACGGTGAACTGGCGAGCTAACAGGCTAACGGCTAACAGCTAACAGGGCGCCCCTGAGGACCAGCAGCAGCTTCTTTTCTCTCCTCGGACAGAAAAGTTCGGCATCGTTTGACTCTTTTTCTTGGCGACAGAAACGCTGAGCTGTTTGGACGTTTGAAGTGAACAACTGTTTGTTCCGCTGTTAGCTTTGACTCCGCGCTAGCGTACGTGCTAGGTCACGCTGTTACCGTGTAATAAAGGTTTCTGAAAAGGGAGAAATGAAAGATGGTCGTTAGCGCCACCTAGTGCACGTCAGATATTCTTCTACTGTTTGAAAGTCAAAAACAAATAAAAACCCAGTTGGTTTTTCATGGAAATGATTTTATTGTTTCAGCAGGTTCAACATCGAAACATCAAAGAAAAAGTGCGCCAACATCAAAGGAAACAACGGAACCAGTTTCCTGACAGGAGGAACGATGGTGTCTCTCACACACACACACACACACACACACACACACACACACCTGTGGCCTCAGGTGTGTTGCATCTCCCAGGTTTAAAGCTGTTTATCTTCTGAACGTTCAGGGCTGAAGGTGGTGTTCCCACCAGGAGGTGGTCCAGACCTCCAGACGTGGAGGCTCCAGGCTGGGGCTGCCAGGGTGGGGGCTCCAGGTTCTCACCAGGTGAGGGTGGTGGAAAACTTGCAGCTCCTGTGTTGGAGGAGGTGACAGACGTGGCCGATCCAGATGTTGGCTCCACCTTCAGACCCTCAGCTGGAGCAGAGCTGCGCTCCTGCAGCAGGAAGCAGGAAGCGGCAGCCCTGAATCAGCCCTGGCCGCCGGCGCCGCCCGCCGCCGCGCTCTTGCTGCTCTTGGCGCTCTTGGCGGCGGTGGGCGGGACCTTGTGCTCGTCTCCGGTCAGCAGCGCTTTGATCTCGGAGGGGATCTTGCCCTGGTCCATGGCCGAGCACCACTGCTTGTACTGCAGACAGAGGACAGCAGGTGAGGCGGCGGCTGGTCTCGGCTCAGCTCAGGGGCTCCTACCATCTCCAGCTCCTCCCGCAGGGCGCAGATGGCGCGCTCCTTACTGGACACCAGTTCCTCCAGGTACTGGTAGCGCAGCTTCTTCCTGGCGCGGCACTCGCGGGCGCTCTGGCGGCTCCGCTCCAGCTTGGCCTTCAGGTCGATCTTGGCCGGTTTGCGACCTCGTTTGCCAGGTTTCTTCACTTTGCCACCGACGATCTGAGAAGCAGCAAATGTTGAGGGGTTACTGGCTAAACTGGGACGCTCCCAGCTCAGACTGGGCCTGAGGGAGCGCTCAGGCTCAGCCTCAGCTAGCCTGCTAGCTGCTAGCAGGCTAGCGGACCTGCCGTCCAAATGTCCTTCCAGATCACCTCACAAGCTTGAGTTCATGCTAACTCAAGCTAACCTTCAGCCAACAGGGTGAAGCTCTGGGCTGCTGCTAGCCTGCTAGCGGCGGATGCTAACGGCTCCGTGATCGCCTCCTGTCGGCCACAAACGCTGAAAAGCTCCTGACCGGAGCCTGAGCTCGCGAAAGGAGAAATAAAAGGATAAAAGGGCGGATTAAAGGAGCGGATTCTGACCTTGTTGTCGTCCATGCTGGCGCAGGCTAACAGCTGCTAGCTGCTGCTCAATCACCGCAGGAATCAGCTGTCGGAAGAACAAAAACACTGGAAGGAAAACTGCGCCAACGCTGACGACAACACGCGCGTGCGCACGGGCGACGCGCGGCCCCTTTAAGACGCGCGCTGAGCTCATTCGGCGGTGACGTCATGATTTTATTTTGAAGGCGGTGACCTCATCGTCTCGGGGACGCAGCAGCTTCACCGTCGAAAGTCCACAAAGTCTCGACATCGAACCGCAGCTTCGGTCCGGTTCGGACGGGCTGCGGGACCGTCGGGACGTCGACCTGTGACGCGGTGAGTTCCCGGAAGCCTCGCTCGGAACCCGCAGCGGGTCCCGTCAGAGTTCCGCTCCGGGGCCGAAGTTGAGCCTCCGCAGCAAAATGTCGCTCATGTTGGGGCTGTGTGAGACGTCCGTGAGCGGAGCCTGGTTCTGGTTCTGGTTCTGGTTCTGGTCTTGGTCCTGGTCCTGGTCCCGGTCCTGGTCCCGGTCAGCTGACAGGAACCGCAGCAGAAGTTCTCAGGTCCTGGCGGCCCCATCTGACAAAGAGGAACCAGACACCCGGTTCCAAGCAGGAACCAGCAGTTCCTGGTTGGTCCGAATCAGCATCAAAGAAGGAGACCGGAAACAGTTCCAGGCTCCTTCAGGGCTCACAGATGAGATCAAAGACGCAACATCAAAGTTTGTTGAGTCAAAAGTCTTCATGCTGCTAGCATGTAAACACGCTAACACAGGTAAACACGCTAACACAGGTAAACACGCTAACACACAGGTAAACACGCTAACACACAGATAGACATGCTAACACACAGGTAAACACGCTAACACAGAGATAGACATGCTAACACACAGGTAAACATGCTAATACACAAACACAAACAGGCTAACAGGCTAACACACAGGTAGACATGCTAACACACAGGTAAACATGCTAATACACAAACATGCTAACACACAGGTAGACATGCTAACACACTAACAGGCTGCAGTGCGTCAGCAGGAAGTGATGTAGCTTCAGACAGGAAGTCTGACTCCTCACCTGATGAGGTCATTGATCCCTCCAAACAACTGTGAAAGGTCTGAGCTGGTCTCTGGTCTCCCCTGATGGCCTTCCTGGTCTGATGGGTCCTGATGGGTCCTGATGGGTCCTGATGGGTCCTGATGGGTTCTGATGGGTCCTGATGGGTCCTGATGGGTTCTGATGGGTTCTGATGGGTCCTGATGGGTTCTGATGGGTTCTGATGGGTCCTGATGGGTCCTGATGGGTCCTGATGGGTTCTGATGGGTCCTGATGGGTCCTGATGGGTGCTGATGGGTTCTGATGGGTCCTGATGGGTCCTGATGGGTCCTGATGGGTTCTGATGGGTTCTGATGGGTCCTGATGGGTCCTGATGGGTTCTGATGGGTTCTGATGGGTCCTGATGGGTCCTGATGGGTTCTGATGGGTCCTGATGGGTCCTGATGGGTGCTGATCCTCAGGGTCATGGACAGAACCTCGTCTTTCTGATCCAGCTGGTCCTGGGGTTCAGAGAAGCTATCCAGGCTAACAGCTTTAGCATGTCACAGATGAAAGAGTATTTGTCCTCGTTTCAGAGCCTGAAACTGCCCGTGGACGGACCAGGACCAGCACCAGCACCAGGACCAGCACCAGCACCAGGACCAGGACCAGGCCGATGCCATCAGAACTGAGGTCAGGAGACCTGCAGCACCGAGACTCCGCCCACCTGAGCTGAACGGCAGCAGATGCTAAACAGTTAGCCAACGACGGCCTGCTAGCCGCCCCCCCCCCCCGCTCCCCCCAGGATGTCCCCCCCCCTGAACGAGGCCTCCTGAGCTCGGGTGGGTGGTGTCTCCGTCACCAAGAACACTGAGGAGGAGGCGGGGCAGGGGGCGGAGTCAGCCGGAGCAGCGTGGGTGGGGGGAGGGGGGAGGGGGAGACAGGAAGCGCCGGGACATGTCGGAGCCCGCTGCAGGCCCGGGGGCCGGGCCCGGGCCCGGGTCGGGCTCGGGGGGGCGGGGGCCCGCAGCGGTGCAGCTGATTGGTGCAGACAGGCTGGTGGCCCTGCTGGAGGCGGGGCTGGACCGGGTGGTGCTGGTGGACTGCCGGCCCTTCGTGGACTACAACGCGTCCCACATCCTGGAGGCCGTCAACGTCAACTGCTCCAAGCTGATGAAGAGACGTCTCCAGCAGGACAAAGTCCAGATCACAGAGCTGCTGCAGCACGCCGCCAGGACCAAGGTGAGACGGGGGACAGCCCCCGCTGGAGGGGGGACAAGGTGAGACGGGGGGACAGCCCCCGCTGGAGGGGGGACAAGGTGAGACGGGGGGACAGCCCCCGCTGGGGGGGGGGGACAAGGTGAGACGGGGGGACAGCCCCCGCTGGAGGGGGGACAAGGTGAGACGGGGGGACAGCGGTGTGAGGTGGCCCTGCTGTCCTCGGCTCCAGTGGAGCCTGTCCTGCTGTCCTCCCTGGACAGTTGGACAGTCTTTGTCCCCTGAGAGGTCAGCGTTGTGACCAGGGTGTCTCTGTGTCCCTGTCCCAGCTGGAGCTGCAGGCGGGCCAGGAGGTGGTGGTCTACGACCAGGGCTCGTCCCACCCGGAGCAGCTCGGCCCCGAGTCCTTTGTGGGCGTGGTGCTGCTGAAGCTGGGGCGGAGCTTCAGGAGCGTCCAGCTGCTCTCAGGTCAGTCCAGGCCCGCCTCTCCCGCCCCCCCACAGGTTCTGACCTCTGACCCCTGACCCCTGACCCCGCAGGTGGCTTCCTGGCCTTCTCCCGCCTCTTCCCGGCCCTGTGCGAGGGCAAGTCCTCGCCGGTCCCGTCCTGCGTCTCCCAGCCCGGCCTCCCCGTCCCCAGCGCCGGCCCCACCCGGATCCTGCCCCACCTGTACCTGGGCTGCCAGCGGGACGTCCTGAACCAGGTACCGCGGCCTCCGGGGGGCGCCGCAGAGGCCCGTCCTCAGGTCCTAACGGCCCGCTTTGACTCGGCAGGACGTGATGCAGCAGAACCACATCGGCTACGTCCTGAACGCCAGCAACACCTGTCCCAAACCCGACTTCGTCCCCGACTCGCACTTCCTGCGAGTCCCCGTCAACGACTCCTTCTGTGAGAAGATCCTGCCCTGGCTGGACCGCTCCGTGGACTTCATAGGTCAGCGCCGCCCCGCCCCGCCCGCCCCGCCCCCGCCAGCAGCCCCGATGACATCACTGTCCTGTCTTCCAGAGACCGCCAAAGCGTCCAACGGCCGCGTCCTCGTCCACTGCCTGGCCGGGATCTCCCGCTCCGCCACCATCGCCATCGCCTACATCATGAAGAGGATGGAGCTGTCCCTGGACGAGGCCTACAGGTGAGGGCCGCCCCGGCACCTGCCACCGGGTCTGGTTCCAGCCTTCTAGCCCTGGTTCCAGACCTGGTTCCAGCCCTGGTTCTAGCCCTGGTTCTGGGGCTGATTCCAGACCTGGCTCCAGACCTGGCTCCAGACCTGGTTCTATTGCTGGTTCCAGACCTGGTCCTAGCCCTGGTTCTAGCCCTGGTTCTGGGGCTGATTCCAGACCTGGCTCCAGACCTGGTTCTATTGCTGGTTCCACACCTGGTTCCAGCCTTGGTTCCAGCCCTGGTTCTAGCCCTGGTTCCAGACCTGGTTCCAGCCCTGGTTCTAGCCCTGGTTCTGGGGCTGATTCCAGACCTGGCTCCAGACCTGGTTCCAGCCCTGGTTCTGGGGCTGGTTCCAGACCTGGTCCTAGCCCTGGTTCCAGCCCTGGTTCTATTGCTGGTTCCAGACCTGGTTCCAGCCCTGGTTCTGGGGCTGGTTCCAGACCTGGTCCTAGCCCTGGTTCCAGCCCTGGTTCTGGGGCTGGTTCCAGACCTGGTCCTAGCCCTGGTTCCAGCCCTGGTTCTATTGCTGGTTCCAGACCTGGTTCCAGCCCTGGTTGTGGGGCTGGTTCCAGCCCTGGTCCCCTCCCTGGTCCTGAGCGTGCTCCCGTCCTGCTGCAGGTTTGTGAAGGACAGGAGGCCCACCATCTCCCCCAACTTTAACTTTCTGGGGCAGCTGCTGGACTTTGAGAAAAGGATCCAAAGTCCCAGAGTGGGCCAGCGGTCCACTGAGGTCCTGGGTGTCCGGGAGGATGCGGCGCCTGGACCCTGTCCTGGACCCTGTCCTGGGCCCTGTCCTGGGCGTGGTGGAGAGGCTGTCCGGGACCCGCTGGAGCCGCTGGCCCTGCCGTGTGTCCTGGACCCTTCAGAGGAGGGGCTCCTGGACCGGGCGCTGAGCGGCCTGCACTTCCCCGACGGGTCTGAGGACAGCGCCCGTCTCAAGCGGTCCTTCTCTCTGGACATCAAGTCCTTCGGGGACGGGGGTCCGGCGTCCTCTCACCGAGCCTTCGGGCCTTACGGCGGGCCCGGAGACTCGGGGGACCTGTTCAGACCGGCGGCCTTCAAGGAGGCGGGGAGCAAGGCCTGCCAGTTCTCCCCGGTGGAGGAGGTGGCGGAGCAGTCCACCCCGGAGCGCAGCCCGGACACGGAGGACGCCGCGGAGACCGGCGTCCCACCCGCGCCCGTCCGGCTGGCCCCTAGCAACGCCCCCAAAGCTCCGCCCCCGGCCCACAAGTGCTGGCAGCCCCTGCAGAGGAGCGGCAGCCTGGAGGAGAGCGCCGCCGCCTACCTGTTCGGACTGTCCCGCAGTCAGCAGCACCTGTCCAAGCCGGGTCCGGGTCCCGGTCCCGGTCCCGGTCCCGGCGGCGTCCTGAAGGGCTGGCACTCGGACATCCTGCTGGGCCCGGTGGCCGTCTCCTCCGGGAGCTGGTACCTGTCTGAGCCGGCTCACTTCTTCCTGGGCGGGGCCGGGGGCGGGGCCGGGGGCGGGGCCGAGGCGGTGCGGCGGCGCGGCGGCCGGCGGGCGGAGGACCGCGGCGCCTCCAGGAGGAGCTGGCACGAGGAGAGCAGCTTCGAGAAGCAGCTGAAGCGCCGCAGCTGCCAGATGGAGTCTGGGGACAGGAAGGACAGCCGGTCCAGAGAGGACGTGGTCAGAGCCGCCAGCCAGACCAGCTTCTCCGGCAGCCTGGAGCTCATCCAGGTGTCCTGAGGACGCGCGTCCCTGCTGAGGACAAAGGCCTGGTTGCTAAGCAACCGGCCTGGAGCTGCTGGACGGAGCGTCCTCGTCCTCGTCCTCGTCAGACACAGGTGAGCGCTGGCCCACAGGGGCGTCCAGCTTCGGTCCCCAGAAGACCCTGGTGGGGACCAGCTTCTCCATCGGTCCACGCCCGCCCCCCCCTTCCTGTGTCCCTCTGCTGGACAGGCTCAGACATGGACGGACCACGAAGGATAAAAGACCTCAGGCTCCGCCCACGCTAAGCTAGCTGGTGCTGTTACCGGGCCGACCTCCTCAGTCGGCAGGTCAGGTGACACCTGAGGCTGAACAGGTGAGAGTCCCGCACGATGCTGCAGCGTCCCAGTGATGGGACACGTGCCGCAGGTTGGAGGTCCCCGGTTCAATTCTGACTGAAGCCTCACGTGCACGTTTGAAAGGCTCAGCCATGAGCTCTTTGATGTCAATGTGAACCTTTGATGTTGAAATAAAAGTGTTTCTCTTGATAAACCAGAGAGACGTGCACCAGCAGCATTCACTCATTCACACACTCACTCACTCCTTCACTCAATCACTCACTGATTCACTCACTGATTCACTCCTTCATTTACTCACTCACTTATACGCTCACTTATTCACTCACTCCTTCATTCACTCACTCACCCGATTCACTCATTCACTCACTCCTTCACTCACTCACTCATTCACTCCTTTATTCACTCGCTCACCTGATTCACTCATTCGCTCACTCCTTCACTCACTCATTCACTCCTTCATTCACTCATTCATTCATTCACCCAATCACTCACTCAACCCTTCATTCACTCACTCACTCCTTCACTCACTCACTCCTTCATTCACTCACTCACTCATTCACTACTTCACTCATTCACTCACTCACTTATTCACTCACTCACTCCTTCATTCACTCACTCCATTCACTCCTTCACTCACTCCACTCACTCACTCCTTCACTCACTCATTCACTCACTCCTTCACTCACTCATTCACTCCTTCATTTACTCACTCACTTATACGCTCACTTATTCACTCACTCACTCCTTCATTCACTCCTTCATTCACTCACTCATTCACTCACCCGATTCACTCCTTCACTCACTCACTCATTCACTCCTTCATTCACTCACTCACCCGATTCACTCATTCACTCACCCCTTCACTCACTCATTCACTCACTCATTCATTCACCCACTCACTCACTCAACCCTTCATTCACTCACTCACTCCTTCACTCACTCACTCCTTCATTCACTCACTCATTCACTACTTCACTCACTCACTTATTCACTCACTCCTTCATTCACTCACTCACTCCATTCACTCCTTCACTCACTCCACTCACTCACTCCTTCACTCACTCCACTCACTCACTCCTTCACTCATTCACTCACTCCATTCACTCATTCACTCACTCCTTCACTCACTCATTCACTTCTTCACTCACTCCTTCACTCACTGATTCACTCCTTCATTTACTCACTCACTTATACGCTCACTCATTCACTCACTCACTCCTTCATTCACTCATTCACTCCTTCATTCACTCACTCACCCGATTCACTCATTCACTCACTCCTTCACTCACTCACTCATTCACTCCTTCATTCACTAACTCATTCATTCACCCAATTTCTCACTCAACCCTTCATTCACTCACTCACTCCTTCACTCACTCACTCCTTCATTCACTCACTCACTCCTTCACTACTTCACTCACTCATTCACTCACTCACTTATTCACTCACTCACTCCTTCATTCACTCACTCCATTCACTCCTTCACTCACTCCACTCACTCACTCCTTCACTCACTCACCCCTTCACTCACTCCTTCACTCACTCCTTCACTCACTCACTCCTTCACTCAGTCACTCCTTCACTCACTCAGCCACTCCTTCACTCACTCACTCATTCACTCAGCCACCCCTTCACTCACTCACTCACTCCTTCACTCACTCAGCCACTCCTTCACTCACTCACTCACTCCTTCACTCACTCAGCCACTCCTTCACTCAC
>BJFM01006845.1:0-19262 GCA_016586285.1 Arothron firmamentum
ACAGCCTCAGCAGAGATACCCAGACTTCCCTGAACCCTGTCACCTCCTCCAGCTCATCTGGAAGGACCCAGCCAGCCAATAGACGTAGTCCCTCCTGGGTCTTCCCCAAGGTCACTTCGTGGTGGGACATGCCCGCAACACCTCTCCTGGGAGGCGTCCAGGAGGCATCCCAAACAGATGTCAGACCCACCTCAGCTGGCTTCTTTTGATGTGGATGAGCAGCAGTTTCACTCCATGCCGCTCCTGGGTGACCAAGCTGTTCACACTAACCCTAAGGTTGCGCCTTACCTTCAGAATTAAAACTCCACAGCTGCTTGAGTCCTGCTGTGTATGATGCTGCAGAGTCTGGACCTGTCACGACTCCGCAGACGTCTCCATCACATTCAGAAAGTTCCTGTTTAAAACAGAATCAGAACAACTTCACCATCATGCCAGACCTGTTCTTGGAAATCATTAATTTATAATCATGAATACCTCCAGTTGCGGAGAACTTTTTTTCCGTAATAGTCCTCATTGCCAAGGGGATCTATTAGGACCAGGGTCTTTGTCGAGATGTTCACAATCTTAACAAAAAGTAATTGAAATCAATCAAAACTAAACAGCACTTTCAAAAACAAGTGTTGTCACACAAAATGTAGAATAAACACATACCACAAGAATCCAGTGTGCAGAGAAATTCAAAGGGCACAACCACATGTCCTCAACTGGAAATGTCATCTGGAGGGTGTTTACAGCAGGTTAAATACAACCAATTTACTGAACATCCACCAACTTATATTACATTTATCACCTTACAAAGGCTGCGGAACCTCCCTGAAAATACTGCTGTTGCAACAACGGCGTCGATACGGTATACAGGTTTCTGCTAAATGCAAATACATGAACAAACGAACACACACACACACACACACACACACACGCACACACACACACACACACACACACACACACACACACACACAGACTATATAGATATATAATAATAGGACCATCTCAGATAACCTGGAATATATAATTCTTACTTGCCTTGTGTTCCCTAATGACGCATTGCAGGTATGCATCAATTACCTAAAATGTGAGCAAAGGAACGTTAACAAATCATAAAATAGAAACACTGCTACAAGCAGTATACATAATAAAAATTGCTCATACCTCATCCGACACCCATTCTGTGCCGTACAGCGTCCTAAATGATTTGTCATAAAGCTTGTACGGTCCCACTACTGTCTGAACACGCCCATCATCCTTTGCCTCCAAAAGCCTGTGCACTAAAAGGAATTTATGATTTATATTAGTTATGTCATCCTAACATTCACCCTAAAAGGTTAAACATGAACCACCTGTTACATGCAAACCCCAGTCATGCAAGAATTAACCTGGCATGATGGCCAAACTGGCAACAGGACCAAACGGTCACAAACAAATATTTTTTTAAAAGGCAACCTTCACCTTGTGTGCTGAGGTTTTTAAAGGGCGGAGTCTTGGTTGGGAACTGAACAGGGGTTAATTCTGCTATTATAGTGAAATCGTTAAATTGACATGTTTTGGCAAAATGTATAACTGATGGTCTTGTGGCTGTTAGTGGCTGATCTAACGGCCTTTCTACCATCACCACATCTTCGGTTTCAGGTCTTCGATATGGCTTGATGTGATCTATGTTATATGTTGTGTTTAAGGTGTTGCCATGAGAATTTTTGAGTGTGACACGTTTACCAAAGAGGTCCTGAATGATATAAGGACCCGAAAAATGAAGCCGTCCACCTTTCCTCCCACGCTTTCTCATATTAAGCAGAAGCACTTCATCTCCTGCCTTATACTGGACCTCTTTATATTTCTTTTTGTTTTTTTTGGCATATGCAGCCACTTGCTTCTCTTGTGCCTTCTCTACATTTTCTTCCACAGACTTCTTCACCTCTTCTTCAGCCTCCTTTTTTGAGACACAGAACTCTGTGTAAGCAGACTCCTGAGGCAGTATGATCTTGGACAGCTATAAAATATAAAATTGGCTTTACTGTGTAATACTTAAAGCAAGTTGTGGTGAAGTACAAATAATACTAATAATAGGGCTGTCATTAGCACTGACACACACACACACACACACACACACACACACACACACACACACACACACACACACACTTACATCTGTGTCATAGTACAGAGAAGAGTCCAAACACTCACCGGCAACTCAGCAGGAACTTCTGATGGAAATCCTGCTTCCCTACCATACATCGGTTGAAAGGGGGTGTGCTTTGTCGTTGTGTGAACCTTTGATCTTAATGAAAACAGTGTGGCATCCAAAAAAATGTCCCAGTTGTTTTGCTGATCGTTCACTAATTTCCTAAGGGCCCTAAATACAGGCACAGTAAAGCATACAAGAAATGAAGTTGTTTTGAAAGCCATGCGGATGTGACATAAAATGACAGCACACACCTTTTAATTTTGTCGTTGGTCTTTTCATCTAGGCCATGGGTCTGCGGATGGTAGGCTGCTGTGACTGTCCTCTCTATGTTGAGCATAGCACAGAGCCTTGTGTTGAGCTTTAAAAGGAAAAAGAAAGAATTAGTATGTTACTTACAGTGCTTATAGACATGTGTGATTGGCAGACTATTTGTGAACACCAATAAAGCTGGTTGTAAAGTTATTTTCCAAAGATGGCCAGTTCTGGTTAGTAGGCTTACTTCATTGACAAACTCTCTGCCTTGGTCAGAGAGGATTCTGGCAGGCATCCATGACGGTAAATAATTTAGCAGAGGTTCTCGGCTACCTCTGTAGCAGACTTGGTCTTCAATGGGTAGGCCTCTACCCATTTGAAAAAATAATAAGTGGCAGTAAGTATATATTGAAACCCACTGGATGTCTTTGGGAGGGGACCGGTTAGATCAATGCCAACAAGTTCCGATACAGCAGACACCTGATATGGAAATAAAATAAGTTCTGCATGTATATTTTAATTATTGTAACATGCACATTACCATTTTAATGTAATATATACATTGTCACTTTATTACCTTAATGCACTGCAATGGTTGTACAGCTGTAAGAGGCTTGCCAACTTTCTGACATTGGTCACATTCCTGGATCTTAAACACATACAATATAACTAGTGTTTACAGAATAACTATCATCACTGCATCCACAGTGCTAATTTCTGCCTGAAATCATTAAACTCGGGTTTTGAGATATGTAACTCAGATTGCAATACATTTATGTTTATGGTTGTTTTCTCAAGAATTTTAGTTACAATCAGTAATACATACCCATGTGTCAATGTCTACTGACATGTCATACCAATAGAACCTTGAACACAAGGCACTTCTTGTCTTCTGCATGCCAGTATGCCCTCCCATTGGTGAAGAATGGAACTCGGCGAACAGTCTCCTCATCTCCTCTTTCGATTTGACAGCTTGCCTTGTGCCAAAAAAGAGTTCTCCATCTACATTAAAATAAGAATAACAATTATAGACATTGCAGTTAAATTAATTACTAATGTACTGAAGTACATTTCAGGTTTATTACTATTTTAAGGAAACTACTGACCTCTCAATGTGAATTTGGAGGCATACCTCCTTAGGTTTTGCCTCTTGGACTTATCGTAGTCTCTGGGGTATGACCCCTCAGAGAGAAGAGCAAAACTCTTCCTCAAACTTGTCAAAAAACAGTTGTACGTCATTTCTGTTCATTTCTGTTCTGCTGTTCATATTGAGGAACAAGCCAAGTATGCTACATGAACAAACAACCACATGCTCAGACCATTGATTGCATTTGATTTCACAGTTTAAACTACCATGAGTTCTTGTAAAAATGCACGAGTACTGGGCTTAATTGTGAATTATTGAGTTAATCCTGCCAGGGGACTACAGATGAAAACTAGCCTTCTGGCTAATTCTGGCTTTTTTAACCATATATAGTCATGTGTTTTATGAAATTGTATTGTGTCCTTTCAAATAAACTAAACTGAATCCTATGGTATAGGATAGGCTAAAATAAGCCTTGGGGCTTCAGCCTATTCCTTTTTTGGTGTTTTTTTTTGTTTTTTTTTTACAGATTCTTTATAAAAACATGATTTTATTTCATTTTATTTTTGATTTAAACAAAAATCAAGTATATATCTGCATCACGTGTCTCAGGGCTAGCTTGAACATGACAATGTAATTGTTTCTTATAGGTGGTTAAATTCGCTCATTTACCCAGCATAAGTTAATTGATTCAAGTGACTGAAAGCCTGAAATACAGAAGTATTCCAAAAAGAACATTTACTGACGATATTACAGTACGGTGCTGTACATGCACATGCATCACTGACCTAGTCTGCAAAAAACAGCTAATTCAGACAGTGTTATTCTTCAAAACAAGCCAATGCCAATTAGTTAAGTCGGCCATAAACTAAAACAAGAGCTAGAAATCGGCATTAGCTAAAATTTAGTAGAAAACGTTAAACACTCACCGCTTTCGCTCAGAACACACTCCTGGTAGGACAAATTCCTTGCAAATTCCTGAAATTACCGATGAAACTTCGAAAAATGATGTAATGTGTTCTGTGCATGCGCAGTACGGCTTGGTAGGAAATCTCGATGGGTAGGAAGAATCGACAGAACACCGGACCATAACACTAAATTCTGCTTCTTTCTTTTTTTTTTAATGTTTTGTTGATATGTTCTTTCACCTGTGTTTAGTGTTACACAAATTAAATATTTTCATATCATGAGTTAATCAAATAATCAAAATTGGGTTTAAGAGCACAGAATTTAAGTGTGTGATTTTTATACATTTAAGTTCCAGGTACAATTCTGTTTTTGTTTGTTTTTTCTTACTTTCTCCACTTATTTAGACATGGAATATGAGTGTGGAGCTCCACTGGAGGGCCGTGTTGCTCTCAGCCTGGATGAGTTGGTCAGCCCAAACATTACTATTGATTTTTTGATAGGGTAATTTATTCTTTCTAAAAAGGGAAGACAGACCTGACAAAGTGACAGACAAAACAATTTATTATGTGTTTCACATGATCAGTTGGTGCGTGATTATTTATTGATTAACCACTGCCTTGATTTTATTTAGAGAGAATAATATGGTTCTCTAATTAATTTTCCAGAGTAAACAGTCATTAATGTGCGCTCTGTGGTCACATTCAACTTTGTAATTGTTTATTTCAGAAATAAAGGAGGAAAGAAATTCAAAAAAGGATGAAGAAAATGGGAAGAACAATGAAGAAGGAGCAGAAAAGGGCCTGTGAGAGAGGAACCAGGGAGAAAACAAAATCATCTAAAACAAACTGGAGCAGCCTTTTTCTCCGACGCTGTTTGCCATTAGTGATATGGTGGGTGATCAGGGAACAAATTTTGATCTTTAATGTTCTTTTGGTTAATTTTTTGTATTTCATATTTCTTTCATGTTTTGCAATTATTCTTTTGATAAATTGGATTTGATTCTGAACTTCCACTGCTCCCTATGTGCTTCATTCATTCATTCATTCATTCATTTATTTATTCATTCATTCAATCAATCAAAGCAGTGATGTAATATCATTAAATTTAAATTAAAATTTCAATTATTCAGTTAGCATTACAGTCCCAGCTTTTTATGCACTAGCCCATACAGTAGATAGTATTTGCCAGAGAAGTTGTGGATAGCATGGCCAAGCATAAGCTACAAGAGGGGTTCGACAATCTTAGTTCCCTGGAAAGACAGGTCAGCAATGCAAATATTGACTACAGCAGAGATGTCAAACGTACGGCCCGCGGGCCGGATCCAGCCCGCAAAAGGGTTTAATCCGACCCGAGAGATGATTATGTAAAGTATAAAAATTAACCGCAATTTTTCAATAAAGCTGCAGTTCTATATGCGTCCAGTAGATGACGCAATAGTAATTGTGTTAAGCAAGCAAACGGTTTATACCGGTGCAGAGCAAGAAGGTCAAACAAGAGCCAATCGGATGAGATCTTTTGTGTTTTGCCCGTGCGATTTAATTACGGTTTCTACTTTTAGCATTTTATGCTTTTCACCCTCATTGCCCCAAAATGTCGCTGTCAAAAAAGAGAAAAGTAGACACCGAGTGCAGAGTGTTTCAAGAAAGATGGTCATCCTCCTATTTATTCACGGAAGTGAATGGGAAAGCAGTATGTTTGTTGTGTTCACAACATGTTGCAGTCCTTAAAGAATATAACCTACGTCGCCACTATGTGAGTTTTCATGCCGACAAATATGATAAGTTTCAAGGAGAGCAGAGAAAAGAGAAGGTGGATGAACTGTTGTCTAGTCTGAAGAAACAGCAGTCCGTTTTTACTCACAGCCGAGACATCAGTGACGCTGCGGTCAAAGCTAGTTACCTCATTGCTAAAGAAATCGCAGTGGCTTCAAGACCATTTAGTGAGGGCGAATTCATAAAAACATGCATGGTGAAGGCAGCGGAGATCGTGTGCCCTGTAAAGCGACAGGCTTTTGTAAATATTAGCCTGACAAGAAACACCATCGCAGACAGGATTTCTGATATTTCCGTGGATTTGGACAGTCAGTTAAAAAACAAAGTAGGCTTTTATTGCTTTTTCAGTTGCAATTGATGAAAGCACGGACATTACAGATGTTGCTCAGCTGGCCATTTTTATCCGTTGATGAGACATTGACCGTCACTGAAGAGTTGGTGGAGATGGTACCAATGTCAGGTACAATGACATCCGACGATATTTTCACCGCACTAGTCGGCGCCCTGGACAGGGTTGGAGTGAACTGGTGCCGTGCTGTCAGTCTCGCTACGGATGGTGCGCCCTCAATGATTGGGAGAAAAGCAGGTGTTGTGACAAAGTTCAAAGAGAAAGTGCGATCTGCAAATGGAGGACGGGATTTTTGGACTTTTCACAGTATTTTGCACCAGGAGGCTTTGTGTTGCAAGTCATTAAACATGGATAACGTCATGAAGGTGGTCATCCAAACGGTGAATTTTATCAGATCCAGAAGCCTGAATCACCTTCAGTTTGACAGCCTTCTCCGAGAGAAAGACCACATCTATGGCTTGCCATACCACACTGAGGTGAGGTGGCTAAGCCGAGGTGCTGTGCTGAGGCGCTTCTATGATTTACGCGAAGAAATTAAACAGTTCATGGAAGAAAAGGGCAAACCGGTGTTAGAATTTCATTCCGGAGAATGGGTGCAGGACCTTGCATTTATGGTGGATATTACTGAGCACCTAAATAATTTGAACAAACAGCTGCAAGGGCGCAACAAAGTTGTCACGCAGTATTGCGACAGCATACGCGCTTTCAAGTTGAAGCTGTCACTGTGGGAGACGCAACTTTCCGGTGGTGACGCAGCTCACTTCCCCTGTCTGAAACATGTGTGCGCGACCCAACGTGTCGCAGACATGCAGCGGTTCAAAGATAAAATAACGGGACTGTTACAGGAGTTTGAGCAACGTTTCAGATTTTTAATGAACTGGAAAACGACTTCAAGGTTTTTTGCTCGCCATTCACTGTGAATCCCTCTGATCTGCCCGTCAACATCCAACTTGAAATAATTGACTTGCAGTGTGATTCGGATTTGAAGGGAAAATTTGCTGCAGCTAGCTTGGACACATTTTATCAGAACCTCTGGCCAGGTTACCCCAACTTGACATCCCTCGCTGCAAAGCTTTTGTCCATGTTTGGAACCACATATCTTTGTGAGCAGGTTTTCTCTGTAATGAGTATTAATAAAACAAGGCTGCGCTCAAGGCTCACGCACAGCCACTTGAATCACATCCTGAAGCTGGCTGTCACTCAGAATGTGACGCCTGATATTGATGCGCTGGTGAAAGCTAAAAGATGCCAGGTATCAGGAGTCAAATAAACAATTCAACCTCATTTAAAGTGCTGCATGAGACTGTGAAATCTGTGAAACAGTTTTGTGAATCACTGAGGCATTGTGTGTTTGTTCTTTGTCATCAGAATTTTCAAATAAATTGAAATGATTTTTGATTAATAGTGATGTTATGTTTGCACTATTTTGGATACACTGAGCTCAGGCTACAGCTTTTTTGTTTGTATGTTGATGTGCTATTGTTTTTAATTTATTTTATTTGTATATTTAACCTATTTTTGATTTGTGACTGTGGTTCTTGCAGGTTTTTGGGCAACAGAGTTTTACAATTTATATCTACATTTCTGCTTGAGAAATGTTACCCTGATATAGTTCTGTGGTTTGTGATACTGTTTTGGTTCTGTGAATCACTGAGACATTGTGTGTTCTTTGTCCTCAGAATTTTCAAATAACTTGAAGTGTTTTATGATTAATAGTGCTGTTGTGTTTGTCCTATTTTGGACAGTATTAAACAAAGAAAACAATCTGAAGTTGTTGTTTTTAAGTTATATACCGTGATTTTGCTGGTCCGGCCCGCTTGGGAATAGATTTTCCTCTATGTGGCCCCCGAACTAAAATGAGTTTGACACCCCTGGACTACAGGGACGGCCTGTTAGCAGACCTTGGAGCTGGAGAAGATGGCGAAGAAGTCGTCCTCGATCAACGCCTTCAAGCTGATCTTGAGAAAGCCAAGGAGAGTGTGACAGGAGACTGGATGAGATCCGGAAAACCGTCCAAGACAAAATGTGGGCACGGTATGGTAGAGCTCAGTTAGGAGGCAGGTTTCGCAAAGCAGAAGAAGCCTGTGAAAGTGCTCAAGAGATCCCCGCAAGCCCTGAGCACCTGGGTCAGGTAGCAAGACTCATCCACGAAGCAAGTGCAAGCCTAGCAGACTGGGAAGAATAGATCCTGCCCGAGCAGGGAGTACTCCTGGGAGACCAAGTGATGACCTTGACTTCAGTATGCAACAAGCTAGAGACCAGATTGGCAGCATTTCTCACCGGGCTGCAGGAGCAGAATTAAGAGATGAGCCTCAATCAGCGGCGGCCCATCAGGTGATGACGCCTCGACCAAGTCTATCATTAGAGCCAACCAGTCTACCCAGATTCAGCGGGATAAAGAGAGACTTCTACAGTTGGTAGAGGGACTGGGAAAGCCTGCAGAAACAGGGGGAGCCATCCGGCTCAGCAGAAATAAAGAAGTTCCAACTCCTTAACAGTGTGGATGAACAGATACACAAAGATCTACGACCGACATCGTACAAAAGCACCAAAGAGATTTTAATAATACTTCAAAACAGATATGGCAACAAACAAAAAAATTGCCTTAGGAATAATTAAGGACCTAAATGATCTCCCTCCCTTAAGATCGCATCAACCAAGGAAGGTAATCGGACTAATCCAAATCATAGAGAAGACCCTGGACGAGCTCACCGAGCTCGGAAGCCCTGAGGACATCAGGAATGCCCTAGTGATCGCGTCTATAGAGGGCAAACTTCCCATCGACCTGCGGAGAAGCTGGTTTAAATTTAAGAATAATCCAGCAAACCAGGTGACATCTGGAAATCATTTCAATAGCCTCCTCAAATACCTAAAGACAGAGAAAGCAATCCTAGAACAGTTAGAGCAATCCGATACAGCCGAGACAATAGAGCAAGGCCCCGTCCATTTGAAAAAGAAGCTTGCCACTACAAAGACTGCCATAGGGAGGGCAGGTTGTGTCATCTGCGGTGACGAAAGGCACCATGAGAAGATCTTCTTTTGTAAGCAGTTCAAAGAACTGGAGCCTGGTGAGAGGCTTGAAGCTGTCGAAGAGCTAGGAGCTTGCAAGAGGTGTCTCATGTGTCACACACAGGATGATGAATGCAAAGATACGTACCTATGCAAGAATGAAAATTGCACCAGAGGAGGCTCCTCTGATCACCGCTTCCTCCTCTGCACAAGGGGTCCTAAGAGTAAAGGATCCAGGAAAGTAGGAAGACCCAGTGCTGAAAAGCCAATACTCACAGAAAAGCAAAAGAAAGTATTATCCAAGCCAAGCACAAAGGCAGCACAGGAGGTGAGGGAGGCCTTTACCAATGTGGCAACATCCTTGTGTGCTGGAAAGAACAACCCTCATGGAGGAATGAAGCCTAGCGCAACGTGAGTTACCAGTTATTCTTATGCTCCTAGAAGTAACCACCGATTCAGGGCAGACATTAGGAACCCTCATTGGCTTAGGATCAGACAACAACTACATCACTCACAAAGCCACAAGAAGACTGGGCCTGTGAAGCGAAAAGATCATGCTTGTCGTCCATGGGGTCGGGGGCATGGCCATGAAAGTCGAGACTAAGAGATACTCACTCAAAGTGAAAGTTAAGTTGCCTAGTGGCACAGAGAAAACCCACGAGCTTATATGCTACGGCCTAGACGAGTTTGCGAAAGCACAGAGTAGTCAAAGCAGAACAACTCAAGAAGATCTTTCCCAACACTCAGCTAAAGGACCTACAAAGACCTAGACATATTGAACTCCTTATCAGTCTCAAAAGGGAAAAGGTGGTGGGAGATCTTGTCCTTTTTGACAGCCCATTAGGGAAGACTGTTGGTGGGGCGCACCCAGACCTCTATGAGGTGATAGACGTAGCCTTCCATGAGTCTGAAACTCATTTCGCACGCTCAATGAAAGCTACGGCAGTAAAGTACGAAGAAGTAGCTGAAATGCAAAAATTCAGGACCGGTGCCGTCAGTGCTGCGGCAGGTAGTTCTGTCCTTAGACCATGGGTCCGGTCAGGTCAAAGTGGGAGGCAGACACTCAGCAAAACAATCGACGCCATCGGTTCAGGATTTCACTTCCCCAAGCCAAAGAAGGGAAGGAAACATCAAACCCAGAAAAAAACCATCCTACCAAAGTGCAAACTCAAGGACAGTAAAAAAGAAACCAACAAAACCCACTTTCAAGCACTGGAATGGGAATGTCTCAGAGACCAATCCCCATCAAAACTATTGAAAGGCATGTTCAAAACAAGAACATGCAAAGTAAAAGCCCACAAAGAAGTTGTAACGAAGATCACCTATCCCGCATCCGGAGGCCACCAGCCAGCTTCGCAGTGGGAAAAATCATTGACGTCCGCAAATCCAGCAGTTTGACCAGGCTCTCCAGAGTCATTGCCTGGGTGAGGAGAACTGCTTTAATGTTTAAAAGAGCACTCAATCACTCTCATGCACCAAGCAGAGTAGGGGCAAAGTTCCTTTGCCCCAAGAGACCAAGCCCAGAACCAGAGAAGCTACCAAGCATGGAACAGGATGGAGTTGGAAAATCCACCCAGCAGACTAGGCCCATGGGGACGGAGAAATCCTTCAACCAACAATCCAGAACAGCAGCAACATGGGAAGTTACAAGAAGAGTAAAAACAATCGACAACGAGGATCTGGTGTGACCTCCTTTGGGTCAATCGACCAGGAGGGAGGTGTGTCAAGTGGGAGGTGTTTTTCAAAATCCGAGATTCGGAAGATCAAAGATTCGGACTAAATAAGCAGATCGGACGATTCGAAAGATCAAAGACTCAGATCAAATAGTCAGACCAAAAGTAAGACCAAAGGAGCACAATCAAAGGGCAAGGGGCTTTGGTGCAAGTCAACATAGTGTAGCCAAGTAAGACCTGACCTCAAAAACTTCACAACCACAGCTCCTGATCAACCAGAAGACGCAATTGGTGGGAAGCATCATCAAGTGTTCGAGATTAGCCTTGGTTAAATCTACACATTCTGATCAGTTGTACTTCTTATAATGTTCAGAGAAATGTTCAAGTGTTCAAAAGCGTAATTATCTCTTAACTTGTTCCCTATCAGTAGTTGTTCTATGATAAATGTTGAGTAGGAGTGTTCATTCTGATGATTACATTAATTATTCATTATCAACTTTCACCTAAATTGTAAAATATATTGTTTAATTGATATTTTGTTGTCATATGACTGACTGCGTCTGTCACGGCCCCCCGGTCTGCCACCGGTGCCTCCCACTCCTCCTCGCCGCACCTGCAGTACACCACGGCGACACGCCTCCCTACCAGCCGCGCCTGCTACTTCAGCCAACCAGTACTCATCCCTGTCACCGGCCAGCCTGGGGGGGTTTCCCCCTTTCCACCACCGGTGCTACGCCCACTGGTCTGCCGCACCGGCAGCTTGTTAGTCAATCAGCCCCAGTATACATAAAACCCGGACTTTGAGTGACTCTTTTCCAGATCGTTGCCAGTATTACCCTGCACGTTCCCGCACTATTCTCTGCCTGTTTGAACTGTAAACTGACCCTGCCTGTACCTGACCTGCCCCTTTCTCTGCTCCCCGGAAAACCTGCCTGCCTTCTGTGTCCGACCCGAGATTGTCTGTTCCTGTTCCTTGACGCTCCGTGTATCAAAGAGCTTTTGTCTGTTCGTACGTGTCGCTCTTGGATCCTTTTTCCACACCCGTGACAGCGTCAATATATTGGCGTGCAATAAGTGGGATATTGTAGGTGGTAAAAAACATGAAATATGCCATTCCTCTCCATCTTCTCTTCTCTCCTCATCCGCTGAGCAGCAGTCGGTGGTGTGGGCGGGGTCGCGTGATCTGAGGTTGTCGCGAGAAAGGTGGATGCCCACCCTATTTGCATATCTTTGAAACATTTAGCTCACACATTTAGATTTAGATTTAACCTTTAGATTTAACATTTAGATTTAGATATAACATTTAGATTTATATTTAACATTTAGTTTTAGATGTAATATTTAATTTTAGATATCACATTTAGATTTAAAATTTAGGTTTCTATTCAACATTTAGATTTTGATTTATTTTACAAGAATACACATTTTTAACAATAATAGAAAACATTCTGTTTTACATAAATTTCTGCCTCAAGTTAAAGAAAAAATAGCTAAATGTGAGGAAACTGAGCTAAATGTTCAAAATTTTTTGGCTGAAAAAGAGGGGGTAAACATTTACATTCGGCACCCCATACAGAAGAGCCACTTGTGCACATTATTCTGGCAAAGGTGCAAATGTAGACAAATGGCAGGTGTCATTGTAAGATGAATTTATTTGAAAGGGTTAAACAAAGAGCACAATGGGCCTTCAGAAAGTCTCATTGTCCCCACAATGACATCATTTATGCAACTCATCTGCTTGGATGGGAACATATGTTGATGAAGAGTAATTTTGTGAGGACCCAAATGCGAGATCATGGTTAACAATTTAATGAGTTCGCACAGCGCAATAGGAAAGAACTCAACATCAAATAAGGACGCTCCACTGGAGGAAATAAGCAGCACAGATCAGCCAAACACAAAAACACAACTGAAAGCGCTCCAACGGAGGGTGCGGGACGGCAAGGGTTAACAAACTCATGAGCCGAACAGAAAGCGCTTCAACGGAGGGTGCGGGATGGCAAGGGTTAACTAAGTACACGAGCAAAACGAAAGGCGCTCCAATGGAGGATGAGGACAACGAAGGACAAACCCGGCAGCCTGCCTGGGTCGAACACGGGAAGCTCTAGCAGCGGCTCGGACGGGACGGGCGGTGCCTGCGGGCGTGGGAGACCTAGAGAGAGACGAGAGAGTAATCAAACTTGGTCAGCTGAGTGCGGTACCTACGGTTGAGACGCAACGCATTCACCCCTAAACAAGACAGTACGATCCGACGCCGGCGTCCACGTGGCAGCACCAAAAGAAGACTCGGTGATGATGGTGATGAGGCACAGGTGCGGGACACGGGCTGGGAATCGAGTGACCACGCCCACTGCAGGGAGGGAGCAAGAGAGCAGCCGCAGCAAAACAAGGGGCCAAAACCAGCAAACAGAAACCGCAACATAGCCCCCCCCCCCTCAACGAGCACCTCCTGGCTCTCTACCTGGCTTGTCCGGGTGATGGTGGTAGAAGTCGCGGAGGAGGTCCAGGTCCAAAATGTGTCGCCGAGGCACCCAGGAACGCTCCTCACCATACCCCTCCCAGTCTACCAGGTACACCATACCCCTCCCAGTCTACCAGGTACTGCCAGCCGCGGCCCCGCCGTCGAACATTCAAGATGCGGCGCACCGTGTAGGCTGGGGCGCCGTCGGTGCACCGGACCGGGGGAGGCTCCTCGTCGTCCGGCGAGTGTATCGACTCCTTGACCGGCCTGATCCAGGAGACGTGGAATGTGGGGTGTACACGCAGAGAGGTCGGCAGCTTCAGGCGCACTGCCGCGGGGTTAACCATGTGCACCACTTCGAAAGGACCCACGAAGCGCGGCGCCAGCTTTCGGGATTCGACCTGGAGCGGGAGGTCCTTGGAAGACAGCCAGACCCTCTGGCCAGGTGAGTAGTGGGGAGACGGGACTCTGCGACGGTCAGCCTGCCTCTGAGCCTGGAGAGAGGAGCGTAAGAGCATTGCACGCACCTGTCTCCACAGTCCCCGGCAACGACGCATGTAGGTTCAGACGGACGGGTCCGTAGTCCTCTCCTCCTGGTAGCTGAACAACGGGGGCTGGTATCCCAGGCAGGCCATGAAGGGGGACACTCCGGAGGAAGCGGAGCGCAGAGAGTTGTGGGCATATTCCACCCACGGAAGCCAGGAGCTCCATGAAGCGGGGCGGCGAGCGGCTACGCACCTTAGGGTGTTCTCTAACGTCTGGTTGGTGCGCTCTGCCAGGCCGTTGGACTGAGGGTGATACCCTGACGAAAGGCTCGCTGTGGCCCCGAATGCCGCGCAGAAGGACCGCCAAGCTCCGGCGACAAACTGAGGACCACGGTCCGAGACAATGTCACGGGGGATGCCGTGCAGGTGGAAGACGTGCTTTACCAGGAGTTCCCCGGTCTCCATCGCGGTGGGGAGCTTTGGGAGAGGAACAAAGTGAGCAGCCCGGGAAAAATGGTCGACAATGGTGAGGATTACACGGTGTCCGTCAGAAGGCGGGAGGCCAGTTATAAAGTCCACGGCAATGTGGGTCCAGCGACGTCGAGGCACCGACGAGGGAAGAAGAAGGCCCGCCGGGGGGAGGTGGGAGGACTTCCCGCGGACACACAAAGGGAAGGCGGCGATGTAGGCCGCCGTGTCCGAAGCCATGGACGGCCACCAGAAGCGTTGCCGCAGGAGGTGCAGGGTGCGGCTTCGTCCCGGGTGGCACGCCAGCCTTGAGGCATGCCCACCTGCAACACCGCAGGACAAGCTGACTCGGGGACAAAAAGAGTGTTAGGCGGTGTACCAGCGGGAGCCGTCACACCCCGAAGCGCCTCCTGGACCTCCTCCTCCACACGCCAGATTGCCGCCCCCACCACGCAGGAAGGTGGAACGATGGGCGCCGATATTTCCTCCAGTTGCTCGGGGGAGTGTAGGCGGGAGAGCGCGTCGGGCTTGGTGTTTCGGGAGCCTGGATGGTAGGTGATGGTAAAGGTGAATCTGGCCAGGAAGAGCGCCCAGCACGCTTGACGGGGGTTCAGTCGTTTGGCCGAGCGCAGGTAAGCAAGGTTCTTGTGGTCGGTCCACACCACGAAAGGCTGCGGAGCTCCCTCTAGCTAGTGCCGCCACACCTGGAGAGCCAGTACGAGGGCTAGAAGCTCTCGGTTACCCACATCATAGTTTCGTTCAGCAGTAGACAGACGCCGGCTGAAAAACGCGCAGGGATGCAGCTTCTGGTCGTCTGCGCAGCGCCGGGAGAGTACCGCCCCCACCCCAGTGTCAGAGGCATCCACCTCCACCGTGAAAGGTGCGGCAGGGTCCGGGTGACCCAGAATGGGGGCGGTTGTGAATAGCTCCTTTAGGCGATCGAATGCAGTCTGCGCCTCCTGGGACCAGAGGAAGCGCTTAAGGGAGGAGGTGAGTGCCGCTACTACACTACAGTTTCTAATGAAGCGGCGGTAGAAATTAGCGAGACCAAGGAAGCGCTGCAGCTCCTTACGAGAGACGGGCACCGGCCACTCCGTCACTGCCCGCACCTTAGCCGGGTCTGGAGCGAGCTGGCCCTGACCGGAATTCACACTTCTCCGCCTTGACAAATAGTCTGTCAGGAGACATCTCAGGACCAGGCGAACATGCTGCACGTGTTCCTCCTCCATCTCAGAAAAGATGAGAATGTCATCAATGTAGACAAAGAGGAACTTGTGCAACATGTCCCGGAGGACATCATTGACCATCCCCTGGAAAACGGCGGGTAAACACCGTTCATCGCTGTCCCGGATTCGAACAAGGTGGTATGCGCACCGCAGGTCCAGTTTGGTAAACACGCGCGCTCGCTGGAGGGGGGCGAACGCGGCGTCCATGAGCGGCAGCGGGTACCTGTTACGAGACGTGATTTGGTTTAAGCCGCGGTAGTCGATGCAGGGCCGTAACGACCCATCCTTTTTCTTTACAAAAAAGAACCTGGCGCCTACCGGAGAGGAAGAGGGACGCACCAGCCCCGAGGCCAGAGACTCACTTAGGTATTGCTCGAGTGCTTCTCATTCAGGCTTCGAGAGGTTATAGAGGCGACTGGTAGGGAGCGGCGCGCTGGGTTGCAGATCTATGGTACAGTCGTACGGTCGGTGGGGTGGTAGAGCCTGCGCCCGCTGCTTAGAAAAGACCTTGCCCAGGTCATGGTACGCCTTCGGGACCAAGGTTAGGTCCACCACCGGGTACGTCTGCGAAATGCGGAGAGGAGGGAGGCAGCGCAGAGCGGAGACAGCGTGAATGACACGCCACGCTCCAGCCAGAGCTGGAGCCAGCTGACCAGTCAATTTGGGGGTTGTGTAGAGAAAGCCAGGGGGAACCGAGGATAGCGGGAGAGGACGACGATGGGATGAGGTAAAGTTGGATCACCTTCCGGTGATTCCCAGACACGAGAAGGTCCAACGGGGCCGTACAGCGGGTGACCCTCGCCAGCAGGTGGCCGTCCAAGGCGAGGACCGGCTTAGGCTCCGCTAATGTCTGGAGTGGGAGACCTGCTCGCTCAGCCAGACGCTCATCGATAAAGGAATTGTCTGCTCCCGAATCGATAAGGAGAGACAACGACAACCTCTCCTGCCCCCAAAGCAAGGTGCCAGAAAGAAGAACGGGCAACGAGGTCTTGCAGGTGGAGACTGCGCTCGCCAGCACTCCTGCGTGTGCTGACGAGCTTAGTCTTTTGGGCGAACCGCGCAGTGGGAGATGTGATGGCCCTCCTGCCCGCAGTAAAGACAGAGACAAACGCGCCCGGCCCAACTGCATCGGCTGCTCCTCGGCAAACCACCCGAAGGGGAAACCAACGGAGTGGGCGGCGAAGAAGACCAGGGTGCTGTCAGAAAGCGTGGAGGAGTGGCAACCCGAGCGCGCTCGCTACGCCGCTCCCGCTGATAATTATCGAGCTCGATAGATCGGTCGATCAATTCATCCAGGCCGGCGGGTCTAACCCCGGCAACTAGGGCATCGCGCACCTGATCGGTGAGCCCACGACGAAACGCGGCCCGGAGCGCCACCTCATCCCAGCCCGCCTCCACCGCCAGCGTCCCAAACTCAACGGCGTACTCCGCCGGAGGGAAAAGAGGCAGTCGGAGGCGCAGCCTGAGTGATTAGGACGGTCAAATATGCGCTTGAAGCGCCGGAGGAATTCGTCGAGCGGAAGGGTGTTGAGATGCACCTCTGGGCATGATGCCTGCGCCCAAGTAAGGGCTCGGCCCCGCAGTAAACTGAGAATATAATTGATCTTTGCCTTGTCGGTGGAAAAGGCATGGGACCTCTGGGCAAAGATCAATTCGCACTGTAACAGGAAGCCCCGACATTTGTCCAGGTACCCCTTAAATGGCTCAGGATCTCAGGTGTGCGTTTCCCCGCGGGCGGAGGAAGAAGCAGGTGCAGCGGCGCCAGAAAGTGACGAGGAGCGCGCACGAAGGAGGTGACGCATGTCCCGAGCAAGCTCCGCCATATTATCCAGCAAGATCTGGATCCCCTGCTCGTGTCGGCTCAGCAAAACGTCAGGGGAGGACGTCGGAGTGCGCCGATCCGCTGGGTCCATAATTGGTCGGATCCGCGAGCAGTTCCTCCAGGGCTAACAAAGGGCGATTTGCGGCGATGATTCGCAGTCACCAGGCACTGTCAGGCGGGCACCCTGATGGGCTCGGCCGGGCCCCGGCCCCCTGGTTCTCGGCACTTTGTGCGATTGTCACGGGCCTCGACGCACACCTCCGGGGCGACTCGGCGGAACTTCGCAGCGACGTTACCCACCTCCCGGGCCCTGTAGGGCGGACGCGCGGGCGGCTCCGCCCGGGCCCGGGGCCCTGGTTCTTCGGAGCTTTGTGCGGCGGGCCCCCTGGGCCCTGGTGTTTTTCTCACACCCCCTAACCCCCTTCGAGGGGGTAAAGGGGTGACGTTGAAAACACCATCTGCACATTCTCAGGAGAGGGCAGGCTAGCTAGCAGTTCCTCCAGGGCTAACAAAGGGCGACTTGCGGCGATGCTTCCCCGTCACCGTGCACTGTCAGGCGGGCACCCTGACGGGCTCGGCCGGGCCCCAGCCCCCTGGTTCTCGGCACTTGGTGCGATGTTCACGGGCCTCGACGCACACCTCCGGGGTGACTCGGCGGAGCTCCGCAGCGACGTTACCCACCTCCCGGGCCCTGTAGGGCGGACGCGCGGGCGGCTCCGCCCGGGCCTGGGGCCCTGGCTCTCGGAGCTTTGTGCGGCGGGCCCCCGGGCCCTGGTGTTTTTCTCACACCCCCTAGACCCCCTCGAGGGGTTAAAGGGGTGACGTTGAAAACACCATCTGCACATTCTCAGGAGAGGGCAGGCTAGCTAGCAGTTCCTCCAGGGCTAACAAAGGGCGACTTGCGGCGATGCTTCCTGGTCACCGTGCACTGTCAGGCGGGCACCCTGACGGGCTCGGCCGGGCCCCGGCCCCCTGGTTCTCGGCACTTGGTGCGATGTTCACGGGCCTCGACGGGCGGAGCTCGGCAGCGACGTTACCCACCCCCTGGGCCCTGTCGGGCGGACGGCTCTGGCCCGGGACCCTGGTTCTCAGCCCTCGGTGCGACCCTCCGCCCAAACCCACCCACACCGACCGATTGGCAAACGCGACCCGCCCTCGGAGGTCCCCTGCCGGCCGGCTTCGCACCGGCGTCCTGGCAGACGGTCCTCCGCCCCTGCGGGTTCGACTGCGATGCTCCGCACGCCCACGGTAGCGAGACCGAGAAGCCCCGTCTGTCCCAGCGGTTCTGTCACGGAGCTCGCGGCCTGGTCGGAGGCCTCCGCCTCGGGGCGGTGCCTTCCTGCCTGCCGCCGCATTGCAGCCGGAAGCACTCCCTTTCTCAAAGAGCGCGGGCCGATGGCAAAGAAAAGCAACCCCGTCTCTGGACGAGGGGCGGCGCGGCGCGCGTCGAGAGCCCGCTCTGATGCCGTCCGCCGCCCCGCTCTCCCCCCCCACACGGCCTCCGCCTGGCCTGGCCTGGCCTGGCACGGCCGCCGGCAGGTGCGCCCCGCCGGCAGGCGAGCAGCAAAGC
>BJFM01006860.1:0-11717 GCA_016586285.1 Arothron firmamentum
GTGTGTGTGTGTGTGTGTGTGTGTGTGTGTGTGTGTGTGTGTGTGTGTGATTCTATTGTTATTAGTGTTCTGATACCAGCAGGAATCCTTGGTCACACTCATTACATTCTCATTTCACTGTGTTTTAAACCAGCTGTTTCTCCATGCTCTCAAGAACACTCGGTCATAAAATAGCTCTGTGTGTGTGTGTGCTTGCATGTGTGCGCCTGTGGGCGTACATGCATATGTGTGTGTCTGTCAATGAGGATTGTCATGTTGGTTTGCAGTGTGTACAATGTTAGTATGATCACAAAAGGTGTCAAAGGTCAGTAAAAGAAAGGATCGGAACTGATAAGGATGGATAGATAGATAGATAGATAGATAGATAGATAGATAGATAGATAGATAGATAGATAGATAGATAGATAGATAGATAGATAGATAGATAGATAGATAGATAGATGACTGCTTCTCCTGTGGTTAGTGTGGGGTTTCCTTCTCGAAGGTTCACATTAATTATTCAGTCAACAGTGTCCTGTGGTTGGTGGTGTTACAGAGATACAATGCCACAATTGGGCCTGGAGGAAGAGTGAAAGCTGAAGATTTAACCTGCATCACTTTATGAGACTCTCTTGAATACTGTCAAATATTCTTTTCTTTTTTTTTTTGTTTTTTAACTTAAACAAACCTCTTCCACCTCCACAGTGTAAACCTGACCCTCAGACAGCTGTGCTAACAAATGTAAACACTTAGGTTCTAGGACAGAACTAAAAATATTCGGGTGCTTTTAGGTTGCAGATTGATGCACTCTTAACATTTCATCACCCTCTTAAAATAATAGCCTAAGTAATTTTTTCAGATTTTCAGGAAGCACAAGAAACTGAACCGTTTGTTGAATAGGGTTGGGGTTAGGCAATTATACTTAAGGGGTAGAATGACACGATCTGTTTAAATGAGGATGTGGGCAATTTTACAGGAGGTGGCCAGCATCATGAGGAGATGATTCAGGCAAAAAAAAAATCTTTTTTGTAAAAAAAATGACTTAGGCAATTATTTTAACAGGGTGATGATTGGTAAATGTGCCCAAGTTATAATTTTCTGAGATGAAACTCCTAAACTGGTGAACAGGTTGGAGCAGACCTTCCTTTTATATGTTTGTATATATATTTATGCATAGATAGATGATAGATAGATGGACATTCTGAGAACCTCCCTTTCCACCTTCCTTTCTTCCTCACAACTCCTCCCCTAAAACACCACCTCCCATCACTTTTGCTCATTCCCAATCAGGTTCTTCACACTCACCTCTCATCTTTCAATCTCTGTAGTGGGTGTGTGGAGCACCCAGGCATGCTGAAACACAACTGATTTCCCTGATGCTCCAGAAGCTGGTCTGACCTCTGACCTGGGAAGAATTGACTCTTCACCAGGCCTGTGGGGTTGCTCACCCTTGACCTCCGCAGGTCGCTCCGTCAAAGCCAGCCAATCACACTTGCCTTTGATTCACTTGCTGCCCCTCCACTCAGGGGGAGAGAAATCCGTCTTACAGGCGTGGGGGTAGCTGACCATAAAAACATACCATCCTGCTGTGATGGAGCATATGTTGTAGCGTCTGCCTATTGGGGCAGATCTGTAGGGTTTCTGTCACGGAGCTTGTGGCTGACAAGCCTTGGTTTGTGTGTGTGCGTGCGTGCATGTGTGTGTGTGTGTGTGTGTGTGTGTGTGTGTGTGTGTGTGTGTGTGTGTGTGTGTGTGTTATTGTACTTACTACATAATCACTACCAAAATATTCAACACTGAGTAATACATTAGGCCTCACAAAGATAGTTCAAGGATGTGTGTGTGTGTGTGCGCGCACGTGCAAACATTTTCTTCACAGTTTGAGCTGTGAAAGGTGGGGTTATTATAAATTGCCACTGACCAAATAAAATTGGTCTTTCTGGTCTTAAAAATGCACCGTGACCTCTATGTTACAGCAAGGATGATGCATTCAGGTTAGGATGTATGTTCCTGCTTCCTGCTGGTCTGGTTTGGTCTCAGGGAATGGAGTTTACAGGAAAGTGATGGAGAATCCTTACGGTCATGACCGTTGGTGTAATCTAATGACCGCTCACTCAGAGAAGGTGGGAGGAGGAGGAGGTTTGTGGGCCACAGGATGAGTGAATAGGAGGGGGATGGTCAGGAAGGATGGGTTGATGGGGTTTGGAGGGAACTGGGGGGGGGGGGTGATCTTCAACTCCGAGGACTGGTCAGCCGGTGTTGACCTCTATTCAGTCACATTAGATAACCAGCTCAGAGTGTTGTCACCCTGGACTGGATATAAACTGTCCTTCTCTATGTCACATCAGCGATGTAGCACAAAGAAAAAGTTCACAACTATGATTTAATTTCATTTCGTGGTGAATCAGGTTTGTTTTGGCTGTAATGTTTCACAGCGGATGAAGAAACACGAACCAAGTGATGATACAGAGGTTTTGCGGTGTATTTTACAATGTATGAAAACTGATCTGTGTGTGTGTGTGTGTGTGTGTGTGTGTGTGTGTGTGTGTGTGTGTGTGTGTGTGTGTGTGTGTGTGTGTGTGTGTGTGTGTGTGTGTGTGTGTTTGTTTGTGTGGCTACCCTGCTGACCTCCAATTTATGGGCCACAAGTGTGAGAGCTCTGACACAGAGATATATCTAAAGGTCCCATTGTGTTAATGCAGTGTGTGTGTGTGGGTGTGTGTGTGGGTGTGTGTGTGTGTGTGTGTGTGTGTGTGTGTGTGTGTGTGTGTGTGTGTGTCGGCTTCGCCGTGTGTTTCTCCCTCTGTGTGTGTTTGCGTGTGTGTGACAGGGACTAATTCCATTAGTGGTCTAGTGCTACGGGAGATGAGCAGGGATTGACAGAGCTGCAGTCATAATGAATTGGCTCTGGCAGCATCACTCAGCCTATAACTTCTCGCTCCATCTCCGTCCTCCCCCTCTCTTCCGGCGTTCTCTCTGCAACACTTTGGTCCGAATGCCTCTCAATAAACACGCCCTCATTAGTGCCTCAATTGCTAATCACCTCTCTTCATTACAGCCGTGTTCACTTACCTAGGAGGTTCCATCACCACTGCTCCTGATCCTGAGCTCCAGACCAGCATTTTCCTGTTCAGCCACCGAGGTTAAATCTATTTCCTCAAATGATTATTGGAAATCATTCAGGCAGGTGCAAGAACTGTTTGAAACATGAAATAGACTAGTAAATTCAAGAGAAACCACTGATTCTTTGTTTCATATTCTCAAATAATGACATCGGCTCACAATATCCTGTTCTTCAACTGAAGGAATGCTCAAATATTTGCCATTCCTGACATGTCAGACCAAATGTAGTTCATCCCATGTGGACACTAGAGTTGGGTTTAGGATTAGGGAGCACCAGTAGGTTTCATCCAGCCCAATGTTGTTCTGGATTGGTATGTTTCTGACCAAACAACAACCTGCACATTTTTGGAGACATCAATTGTTCACTTTTTCACGACTGAGGACGGACAGCGGGCGGCAGTAAAACGTACCACAGTTTGGATGCCTCTGGGCAACATGGCTGACCTTTAAATGGAGAAAGCCCCTTCTCCTGGAGCGGGAGAACCCCACTGATTGCCGCAGAGCCAATAATAAAGGAAACCGAGGCTGCAGCGGGGGGCTTTGAAAGGGCACACAATGTCGATACTGGAGGAGGAGTGGTCTTCTGTCTCCCACCAGCATCGCGAAGATGAACAAACTCGGGCCTGTAAGGTCTTTATCTAACTTCTTGAATTGTTACCTGCGTTATGACTGAATGTGATGTGATGTCACGATTAGCAGATCTTAAAGGACTGAATGGCTGCTAACAGCTGATGCGCAAGGTTTGTTTTGTTTTGGGGTTTTTTTCCCTCTCGAAATTGTGACACCAGATTCCCTCATCAGCTGTAGTGAAGACATGACGGGAACAAACCGGTGTCTGTTAGAGTGTCGCATGAATGGAGAATGTTTTATGAGTCAAAACGCTCACTGTCTCTTTTCCCCGAGGCCGCATCAGCGATATAATCTAGCCGCTCCGGAGGATTTGAAAAAGCTGCAGCGGAATTTGCTTCACGTATGCCAAGCTTTTTGTCCTGAGCCATAAGCCAGCTGCTCTGGAGGCAATTCATCATGAATGAAATTATTGTTAACATCTTAGCTGGCAGCAGTGTTGGTGGCAATCGATACGATCTTTACTGCGGGCGGAGATTAACTCGGGTCACTCGGTGTTTTCGGGTCTGTGTTTTCTGTGTTTTGTGGTGTTGGGCTTTTGAGAAATGTGACATCATCTGACTCATTTTGAAAGTCAAAACTATGCCTATATTCACTTTCTTTGGTGCTTATTACCTATTTTACCAATAACCCTGTAATTAATGAATCATGTGAAATTACACTATTCCAGAGTAAATATTACACATTTACATCTTTACAATAGTCTACTTACTGTATTTCCACAATTCTATACATCAACACCCTATAGGTATTAATTATAAAACTACTTTAGTCTATCGCAGTCTCCTCCGTGGCTACATTTGTCGACTGCTCAGCCAGGAGGGGCCCATTTTTCTAAGCAAACCTTTTGTTGCACACTTTATAGATCTTATATATGTTTTAAATCCAACAGTTGGCTCTTCTGCTTTGTGATGTTAGCCATTGCTTTGATGCCGATTTGCTCTTTTATGAGGACATTGATTCTGTACAGTAGGTCAGGTTTGCTGACCAGTCCCCCTGCCTCCCTCCGAGACTCTTTCAGGTTCCCAGCAGCAACCTGACACCTGCTCTGACCGCCAGCAGTCAGCTCCCATAATCTATACATCACACAGACACACAGAACTCACACACCTACCTGTGCTGGCATGCCTCTATGTGCAATCCAGAACAGATAAAGAAAGCGTGCAGATATTATCAATAGATAAGTTATCATAACTGCATAAATGTTCATAGAGATGAACCGTGCTGGTTTAGCAAGCATTGATGCAAGATGAGAATTAATATGATTTTGTTTGTTTTTTGTTTTTTTTACTGTCACATGTAGGGTAGTGTGAGAAGATGGACAGGTGTAGGTTGTTTTTTTTCTATTAAACTGATTTGGGCGACAGTTTTCCATTCTTAGGCAGATATTTGGCATATGACAGGAGAACAAAAGAAATTGTTATACAAGAAGCTAATGTGCTGTTGTGTGAGGTAAAAGTCATTTTTACTACAACAACCCTGGCATCTTGACGTGTAAATCATGGCATGCCAAGCTGGGATAAGTCCGTGCCTGTACTTACTGTAAACACTACTGTTATGACACTCCTGCACTTGATGCTGATGTTTATGTCTACTGAAAGTAATATATATATATTTTTTTTTTTTTTTTGAGATCAATGTACAGTTTCTAGTTTGATGTACAACCCACTCAACAAACTCCATGAGTAGTCCAGGAAGTGAAAGCAGTGGGTGAGAGGGAAGACTTTGCTAATTGTCTGGTGTAGAGCAACGAGTCTTCATGCTGATGGTCTTTCAGCAGGTCCATATATGAAGTACCTTGTTAAGCTAAGGTGGTCGATATCGTCAACGGTGTTTGTGTGTCCTCATTAGCTGCAGAATGTCCCTCAGTAGGAGAGGGGAGGTAAGGAGGCCCTCATCGATGATGAGGTTGCACATGTGTGCGTGAACGTTTGTGTGTGTGAACCATCACATTGATCGATCCCACTCATAATCTCCCATGACCCCCCCAGGCAGCATGAATTACACCAGTGGGCAGTGTGTTCCGAGTGTGTATGTGATTGCAAGGCTGAGAGAGTAGGGGGTGGGGATTTTATAATTAAGGCAGATGGAGATAGAATCTGAGGGACCTGCACGCAGGGGGAACTGAGCGAGAGCAAGTGGATTAACACGGGAGAAAGAAGAGGAGTGAAAGAGGCACAACAACAAAGTGAGTTCCTGCAGGTTGTTCACTTCTTCATTCTGCTTTCCAAACAACAAGCCCCCCTTCTCCTCCCACGCCAATATCCGTTCCATTCTCCAGCCACTTCACATGAGATGTGCTGTTGTGGACGGGCAGGCAGAGAAAGAGAGCAGTTCAGCAAAAGTGTCGTTTTTGACCATGAACTTCGGGACAAAGTGATATTTTGTGTAGGCTAGCATGAAGGTGCGCACAAAGTCGCATGTTTCACCTCGTAATCATTGTAGTGATGGACTGCTGTGAGTCAGACTTTTAAAAAAACCCACCACGCTCAGTTTTTGTTTGCATTGTGTAAATTATTTACATTTTTTTCTACTATATGTCAGACACACCCAGACTGTCAGTTCTGCTGCACAATTTAAGGAGTTTTCACTTGATTGTTGCTATTGTGGGAGCCTAAATACTGACATTTGCATTCACCCATGAAGCTCTTCAGGATGCAAATGTGGATTCTGGAATCTATCCTGGAGTGGATGGTTGGAAAAGGAACTTGTTCATATAATCCATATCCATATTACTATAGGACTATAATCTGTGATGATAGTCAAGATGTTCAGAAGCAGAACCAGATCTTCTCCTTGAGTATTTCAACCCTAACAGAAGACAGGTTGGAGGCATGTGAAGGTTGTCTCGTAAATCAGCTCATTCATCACGAGAAATGACCTTAACCTTCATGACAGTCAGGTCACCACAGTGTGTGGGTTTACATCCCTATATAAGTTAGGTTTTTTTTATTTGTTGATTTCGGGAACCACTAAATTCTGCATTTCTATTTTAAATATGACAAAATGTGCAAAAGCCAAAAAAAAGTACAGGAAGTTATGGTCTGTTAAAGAATATCCTCAGGTATAGGATTACACTGTCTGAAGATTATTATTGATTTGCACGTGGAGCTGTCAGTCTCTCAGAGCTGGGTTGACTGACAGGGAAGGGGGGGTTGGGTGGCCCGCGAGCAACCAGAGGGAACCACTCTGCTGGATAGACCTGGAAGATGGCGAGAGATTGAGGGAAGGATAACAGGGATAAGGGTAATTGATGATTGTTTCAGCAATGGAAGAGAGAGAGAGAGAAAGGGAGGCTGATGAAGGGAAAAGGTAAGTGATGAGATGGACGATTGTGCTCTATCACCAGTCTGTGGCCAGAGACATCCAGCTTTACAAATGTTATGTTAGAACTGGGTTTGGGGTAAATTTCAGGAATGTAATTCTGCTTTTGTAAAGTAAAAGTGTGCTCAGCTCTTTGCAGTGTTTCAACATTGTGCTGCCTCATTCAGTCATTAACTGATCATCATTTCATAAAATCACACAGGGGCCTGTGGTACAAACACAAATCATTTCATTTTTAATTTAATTTAAAAGAACAGCAGATGTTGCCGATCTTCGTCAGACATTCTCAGACAGCGCCGGTGAAATTAGACACTGGAAGAAATGAAGTTTAAAAAAAAAAAAGTGCTGACCCATACATACTTTTAACTAGGTGTGTTTGTTGGTGCCAGACAGAACGGTTGCTTCATCTCAAAAAGCAAGACACCCTAATTGGATTTCCATGCACTAAAATGTCTGGTCCTCTAAAAGGAAAAGCCAGTTATGTGCTCTAGTAATCCTGGTGTAAGTATTTGTGCATATTCTCTAGACAGCATATTTACATTTCAAACATTTAGCTAATGCGATTAAGGAGATGTGCAAAGAGTGACAGAATAAAAGGAGAAGGAAACAAACAACGCCTAGTTTTTATCTGGAGAGAGTCTGTCTGCGTGTAAATTTCATTTGTGTGATGCTGCAATACTTTCTGAGCAACATTTAGACAGAAGCACTTTAATCAGCCATCATCTACTGATGGACCCTAACACACACCTGCACAAACCACACATACACACTCACACGCACGCGCACACACACACACACACACACACACACCCATTCTTACCTGCCTAGACTGACTCAGTCTCAATATGTCTCTTTTTTCCAGAACACACACACACACACACACACACACACACACACACACACACACACACACACACACACACACACACACACACACGCGCTAATTTGCTCGGAGTGCAGACGCAGGCAGAAACAGTCACTCAGCTACTATTAAACATTGCAGAAGCCAGATGATTCATGTTTTTATTTGAGGAACCATAAAACAATAAAAGCTGATCTGAGGGCTGCTGCAGCTTCCCGCTCCAGAATGAGACAGGGGCTAATAAATGACACTGCTGAGTTCTGCGCACACTTTCATCCTTACCATGTACAATTGGCCACATACATTCAGCCAGACCCAGTGGAAAAACAGGCTGACAACACTGACAGAAGTATTACGCTGATGAGTCGCAGCGGACACATACTTGACAGTTATTTGTATCACAGAACTGTTGTCAAACAGCAGGAGAGGAATGCTAAGCTTGACTGTTCAGCTGTAATGTTGCTGTTTAAAGTTTGAATATTTCATCCTCTACGTCCCCCATCTTCTGACCACTGACACGACATGACTTCCGTGAGTTCTTTTGACATAAACTTGAAAAACTGCTACAGGCTGCTGTGGATGGTAAAGTTGAAACCGTTCTATACATGTCAGTAAACTTTAGAAACTAAGACGTATACAGTCTAGGGGCATGTGCATGCTTCAAATATAGTTTAAAATCAATAAATATAGGAAAAACTGCACTTATTTATTATATCTGTCTGACTTCTGAGACGTCATTTGAAAAACAGCAAATTTCAGGAAAGGGTAATGTTTGCCTTACCATGAATGCTAACATGTTTTGAAATTAAAACCAAGGCTCTTAAGGTTTTCATTTATGGCTCCAGCTATGTCTATGTCAAATTTGCATGTTTTTAGGAGGAGGGCTGCACCTCCTCTGAAGTGCTGTGCATGAGTTATCGGCTGTTTTTCTTGCCGTTCTTAAACTAGAATTGAAACTGTGAAGATGCTGGATAAAATAGACATGATTGCATGCTGGTACTTTACTGTATGCCTGCATATCAGTTGTTCTGGGTGGTGAACCTCAAGGTGTTTGTCAGTGGCAAGTACACACACACACACACACACACACACACACCAAACATCACTACCACTGACACCCATCAGCGTGTCCCCGTCTCCTTGTCAAACATCCCATGGTCCTGCCTCACTCCCTCCCCTTGGCCCGCCACTTCACCACTGACTCCTCTTTCCTCTGTCTGCGTGTGCCGATAAACAAGTCTCTGTGCGCCGCGTGTGCGTGTCCAAGTGTGAGACGCAAACACACATCTCCCGCCACCCTCTGAAATATGGCCGTGTCTACCCGCTCTGTATATCTTGACTCTTCACTTCAGGAGGAAACCTTGGTGGAGGCTGATGGAAGGAGCGCCGCCACTAATAGGCCAGAGAAATGGCGCTCTAACAAGTCACACAGGCAGCACAAAGAACACCACAGAACATTTGTGGACTACACACATGCACGTGCATGTTGTTGAATGGAATATTGCACCATCCTGCCAAAGGATGTACTTGTTATAAGAATATAATGAAACAAAAATGGTAAAAATTCTGTATCATTACTGGTTTCTTGTCTGTCTTTAGTTTAATCCTTCGTGGCTCACAGTCACCTCTCTAAATGGCACCTCAACGATGAAGACATTTAAGCCTTGTTAGATTGATTGCTTAGGCACTATTAATAAACCACTTGCAAAGTATTATGTGTGTCTCAAATTTCTTTATGTTTAGAAAAATTTGCGATACACGGAGTCCGATATGATTTAAGTCTACTTTTCCGATTCTTCCTAATAATTCCTGGCTGATGATGTCAATTTGTTGCTTGCACCAGCTGCCCCTCATGTATCGCTGTGGCAACAGTGCATTTTCTCTAAGTAAATCCTTTTTAAAAATTGGGTGGTTGGCATAGAAATGAGTGAGGAGCAAATCCATTAACCTCTCAATACACTCGGTACATACCTGGCCATGATAAAGCACTACCATGGGGAGATGCACACATAGACAGCCCAGGTACGGGGTCTGGTTGAAACAACACTTGGCAAAATACAGTCATTCAACTGAGTGACTGACAGTCGCTAATTGCTAATTCGAGCATGCACGAATAATTCTGTGGCTATCAAGCCTTTTCAATTTGAGCCTGAGTGCAACCACTGCTATGTGAATAGATTTTGAATAAAACTGTTTGGATTCATCATTAGGAAAATTGCAGAAAGTGTGTGTATATTCACACAGTGCAGGTTTCTAAGAGGTGCAGAACGCTATTTGTAGCACAGCGGTCAAAGTGTGCGGCTTTGACGCCCGGTGTCAGGCTGTTACCACAGCTTCATTCCTCCAGCAACACATTAAAAAATGGCTGATCTGTTTTTTAAAGCGCAGGATTGAATTTTCACTCCACGTATGCGCCGTCCCCTCATTAGTGCCAGCTTGGACTGCTGGAGCTTTGTTTGAGAGCACTTGACAGGTCACTGAGTGCTAACATCTAATGAGAGAGCATTGCACAGTAATCTTCCACGTGTCACAGAGGCTCTCCAGTAGCATGGCGATGACTGGAGAATGATTGTGGAGGATTATGTAGAAAATGGACCCACTCAGGTAATGGCCGCTCCAATCTCCAGCTCTCTCCTCCGAGTGGACCCCTGCTTTGTTTCCTGATGAAATCAATTATCAGTTTCCTCTGCGTGATCACGGTCTCGTAGCGGGCGTCTGTAAAGGATCCGAGCAAACAAAATCAGGCAGCAATAAATTATTCCATTTGGAGGAGGAGAGAGTGACAGGCTGCTACTTGGGATGTGTTTAATGAATGCGGGCACTCACAATGCTCACAGGCTGTTGCTGTCAAGATATTGAACCGCTGAGGCCTCAGAAACCTCCCATGGCTGCTTCACAAACAGGATGCACCAATCAGCCTTGGGCAATTCTCTATGTGTGATTTTACATTTAATTGTGTCTGTAAGCTCGAATGTGTTTTTTTTTTTTTTTTTTTTTTCATGTGCACGCTCATCTCATGTATCATACTCTTGTATCATACTCTTTACAGGAAATAATTAGTGAATCTGGACTGATTAGTTCAAATCTTTGTGTCCACTCAATAAATAATTCTTCCCCAGCATTTTCCCCTGCTGTTACAACCTAACATTGCTAGAGGGAGCCCTCCTCCAGTTCACCCACTATCACCCCCCAACACACACACACACACACACACACACACACACACACACACACACACCTCCACTGAGCCTTCAGGCAGCCAGCAGGGCCACTGGGCCAAGGCCAGTCCAGCCCTTCAGCCTCAGAGATGGGTTTGAATGCCCCCAGGGAGCAAAAAGGAACCTGCCTGGGCCAGAGTTGTGTTCAGCCAAAGGGTGGGACAAAGAGCGGCGAAACTGAATGCAGTCTGAACCTGTCACTCATGCCGCGCAAGCAGTTGGAAGAAATGTGAGAAGTAGAGGAGTGATAAATATAGAGAGGATTACCAGGGTTAGTCAGACAAAGAGAGAGAGAGCGAGGCAGAGGTCCAGAAATCTGAAAAGATCCATCAATACAGTAAGAAAGATTCAGGCCTGGAAATATTTTGGACAGGTGAAAGAAAAAAAAACGACCTCGACACTTTGCAGATTGGGTGTTTAGTGTAAAAACCCAAGGTCTAACGTAGGGCTACAGTCTGACCGCTGTAAACCCATTCTCTGAATTCTGTTCTTTAAATGGGGAAAAATATTGATCTGGCTCAGCTGGCCCTGTAGCGCTGTGTGTGTGTGTGTGTGTGTGTGTGTGTGTGTGTGTGTGTGTGTGT
>BJFM01006864.1:6375-20722 GCA_016586285.1 Arothron firmamentum
GAGGGGGGGGGGGGGATTGATGGAAGCCGTTGTAGGATTGTGCGCGGCGAAGCAGGGGGGGGAAGAAATTAATGCCTGCCAGGCATCCAGCATTAGGGAGGCTTTTGTGTTTCGCTCAGAGATTCAATTGTGCTAAACAGTGCTTCATCCGTCTGCTGCTGTGCTGTGTGTACATCTACGTGCGCTTTGTTTTGAAGCAGTAAGTAAAGACTTGAGAGATGTTTTCGTCCTTGGCCTCAGCTCAAATGGATTTATTTTCTCATCTCCTTACAACAGTCCCATCAATTAAATGGTTATAAAGGTGTTCTTTTGTGTAATACATGTAGATGAATTTTCTCAAATCCCCAAGAATTTGGGTTTTTTTTTAAAGTTTTGTTCAAATCTAGCCTGCTTGCAAAGTGTTGGTATGTCGACTGGCTGCCTCTTCTGATCTGGGTTTATGGGAACTGCTGATCAATATTGACACCGTTCCTCAGCAATCGCTGCACCTCGGCAGTGTTGTTCGCAAAAGACCGAGAGAGAGATTCCAGAGATGTGTTACAGCCAGCCGAAAAGCAACATGGGTGGGGCAGCCATGCTTCGGTGGAGGCCTGCGTTCGCTCGGGGCTTTGGAATCATCGATACGGTAGTTTGTATTTGCTCACGATATTGCTCAAAACCTTTAAATTGTATTTGGCTTGAACAACATTCCAGAAAATCAATTTGTTCATCAGATTTTTGGATGTATTTTAATATATTTTAATTTTAACAGAGTTTAATTTTTTTTGTTCCCCCCCCCCCTTTTTTTTTAACCAGCACACCAGGTTATGTTTGACCTGGATTAATGTGTGTTTTCATGGTTCTTTACTTAAGTTTTAGATGCATGTGCTCTTTTAAAAACATTTGCACACCAGAGAAACCAGTCTTTAATCTAAACGCCAAATGCTGTAATCTACAACTACTACTGCAGCATCTGAGCCAAAGAATCCTCATCACCAGCGGTAACGCTGCGCCAGCCACTGCCAGCTAAAGATGGACCAGAAATGTTAGCAAGTCTCCCCCATTCCTGCTGCATCTTTGGAGGCTCAAACTGCAGCTTTTGCCATGTGGACACAACCTGTGCGTGCTCTTACGGACCACAGGCCTATGATTCATAGGTTCAGAATGTCTATGAAAAAGCAGATGTCACTCTTTTAAAAAAAAATAAATCGACACTCTGAGGAGAAAAATGTTAATTGTTTCCTGGATGTTTTCTAGTACTTTTGTATAAAATTTCAACATTGCCGCAAAATATGCTAATCATTGAATACAGTGTTCATTAACTGTAACTGAATACAGCTAAATTATTCATCATAATCAAGAGAACATCTTCATCCCTCAATAAAAGCTCTTCTTCCTTAACAAAAGCATCCGTCACTGCTCGGAATGTTGAAATAAATTCAAACCTTTTGTGTTTTTGTGTTTCAGCTTTGAACATATCTGTGGGCCATGCATCTGAGGTAGTAAGCGTTAATGTGCCCAAAAATATAGATGTGGCATGGCAGACCGTAGTGTTTATTAGATCCATCAAACTTGGACATGTTGATGTTGCAGAAGTGAGCGATGGTGGTCAGACTAATGTACTGTGTCATCCAATGGGGATGTGTTGTTTTGGCAGCATCTTTCCTCTAGCAAGACTGCCTGGCGTGAATTTGAGATTCTTTTGGTTTTATCCCCTTTGATTCATTGTAGCTAAAAGGAAGCGGCCGTATACAGTTGCCTTTTTTTTTTTCTTTTTTTTTTTTGTACCTGGGTGCAGACAAATGAGTGGGCAGTCGACGAGAGGAACGGGCGGTGCAGTGCCCTCGGCAGAGGATGAGAGATGACAGACACTTTGAGCAGGACAGAGCGACAGCTGGAAGAGGTTGTCGGTCTGCGGCTGGCCAAGAAACGCAGTCCCGTCAGACCCTTGTCATATCATCTTCACTATCACGCAGAGCAGCTGGCAGGTAGTCTGGGTGAAGCATACCCGCCATGAACCCAGGTGGAGGCGCGTCTGAAGGCTGTGATAGGACCTAGGGAGGGAAGCTCCACTTCTGGGCTGATTATCATCAACAATTAAAACTGTGTGATACTTTAGTTTTGAGTCCAGGGTTGGTATCAAAGCATACAAATCTCTTTTTTGCATTTTTCTTTCTTTCTGTGGCTTTATTAAATGTCGCGCATTTATAAAAGCCTCCAGCTAAATCTAGAATGCAAGGATAAAGCAAATGACTTACTTTTCATTTCTGGGTGTTTAGTCATAATATGAATAGCAACAAATTGTTTTTAAATCATTACTTTGCATTTTTCAGCTAAGCGCTTGCTGAGAATAGGTTTTCCCTGGCGTAAACTGGGCTTTACTGGTGCACAACTAACCTGCTACGATGAAAACTCTCTTTCAAGATGTGCTTTGGGAATAACACGACTCACTGCTTCAGGCGAATCACAACAGGCATCAGTGGGTTTCAGTCTTATGTCAATCCAATAAAGATCTTTCACATTCTGTTGAAAGATTATAGCTTTATCACAGAATTCACTTTATTGCCTGCAGATAGAAATAAATATGGTGGTTTTGCTCAAATGCTGGATAAATGTGTGCTCTCGTTGCGCTTGTGGAAAATAAATTGCTCGGTGAAGAATTGAGAAGCGCTTTAATGAGACCAAACACTCCACCTCTTTTCTATCCTCTGCACAGCTGGATAATCTCTGTCTGTGAAGACAGATGGGTAAAAGAAGAGAGAGCACTCTTACATCTCGGCATCTAAAACCACTGACCTTTACATCACAGTAGTTTGACTTTCTATTCTCTTTCAGCGCGTTGGTAGTGAAACAGATGCTCCAGAAAAGCACACGCACCGCAATAGTTCCCAAATGGTTGAGGATGTAGCCTGCATGGTAAACCCAAATTGTTCTTATTTTTATAGCTATGAGTCGTGCATGTAATTGAAAGTCTGTCTGAGACTGTAGAGCCTAGCCACTTCATTTTTTTTGTATTTTCTTTGATGTTCCTGACCAGTCTAGACATACCTGACCCAACACATTCACCCCTGCTCCCTCCTCCCATGGCCTTTTTCTGCTTCTTCTCCACAGGATCATTTTTCCACCTTTTACTGAAAAGAGCTTTCATCCAAAGAAGTTTTGTGCTTCTGTTCTCAGTTTAGTCCCTCTGATTCTAATTTTGAGGAGAGCGTTGTAACACAGCCATTCTTGGAGTTTGGAGGCACAGTAAGTGGTTTGGCAGGCTTTGTGCTGAGTCAGCTGCATATGAAAGCCATGGTGGTGCCAAAATGTGTTGTCTTGGTTATGATACAGAGTCGTCTTTGTATTGTAGTTGTTCTTCCTCCAAAACTTAGCCTGTATGTATATTATCCTTTTTATTTATCACCATCATGGAGAGTGGGTGGGGTTTGTTGGCTTGCTCTTAAGTTATTTTGGGGAAGTTACAAATTGTAATCTATGTAAAAGTTGGGTTTTTCCTTTAAAAAAAAAAAAATAGAATAAAAATTTCAGCGTGTGATATTTTGTTGTAATCTACTCGCTGCTTGTATCTTTGCCTGGCCTTCAGCATTCACAGGTTTCAATTACGTTATGAAAGGCAAGGGAGAGGAATATACATGAGGCCTTGATTAAGAACAAGACTGCCATGGAGCCTTGCCTTGACCTGTAAAATTGAAAAATTCTTAAAAAAAAAAAAAACCTCGTTGGGTTTTGAAATGTTGATTAAACACAGGATATTAGTGAGGAGAAAGAGGTCTTTAACATTTTTTATTTTCGGTGCATTTGGGGTTAAGGGCTTTATCTAAGGGCATATTTAAGGGTGGGGACATGCAGCCTTACCTTCCCCGTCCTCAATCAACCCCATTGAGACTACCTCGGGATATTGGTGGTGTGTGTACAGCTTGTGACATCTGTGCATCGTCATCAGTCACTTGCAGGGGGAAAATTAGAGGGATGCCTCCTCCTACTGCACCTGCTGTTTAATCAGATGTCTCATCGAGAGTCATCTTTTCCTTTTGGCTATTTGTCACCACGAGGAGGCAATTTTCATTTTAAAACAGGGTAAAAGCACCCAGAGCAGTCTGGTAGTCTTAATGGAGTCTACATATATACAAAGCTTTTTTTTTATTACCCATTTAATTTATTTGAACATGACTGGCTTCCATAATAGCTTGAAAGGACTAAAATAAAATAGGAATTTATGTGACAGGAGTTGGGTATATTTGGTTATGTTTGGTTTATAATGGAAAGTGTTGGGTTTATTTGTGTCGTATGTAAGAGAGCTTGTGATGGTTTTTAAGACGCAGCATCAATCACGCGGCTGTTTTAGCAGGCACCGCTGTTGAGTTGTGGAAAATCGTATTAAATCAAGGTTTTTTTTTGTTTTGTTTTGTTTTCGACTCCATAAGCGCCTGCTGGAGATGCTTTAATGTAACTGAAAAAAACCCCATCTATGTGCTGAAATGCATCACGAGTGCGTGCTGTTGTAGTGCTCCTTATCTAACCATGAGCGGTTCACCTGAACCCCTGTGGTCATGTGGTTGAGAGAAATAACAAAAGGCTCTTTTTCATTCCTCTATTGAACATTACTGCCCCAAATTTGGCCCATCACAACAAATATTCTGTGGGGTCTCTTTTCATATGCACATAATTTGTGCGTGCAGTCACAGTTTTTATGCTGTAGCTTTAATGTGTTTTGTAAAATAGTGATGTGAAGCTGCCTGTGGTGATATCTGTTTAGCTTGCTTGCTCATTAGACATCAGCTTATTGAGCACAGCTGCATCAGGCGCACTTTCTTTTTTCTTGTCGTTTTTTTTTTTGCCTGTGTAGGCTGTGTTCCTTGCGACCTTAAACCAAGGGTGAATCTTTTAGAACAGATCTTTGAGCCTGTTATTTATAGCTGTGAATTTGAAAAACTATTTATTTAGTTTTATTTTATTTTACATTTGCGGTTATTTTCTAGGTAATACCACCCGTTTTCCCTCTTTCCTCAAGCTGGTCTGGAGGATGAGAAACCGCTTTTTAAGGTGAGGATGTAGCGGGCTGCCCTCAGTTTACCCTCACTGCAGGATTTTCAGTCTGTCTCTGTGCTGCGACCGTAATCTTCTGATTCAAGTTCCCTCATGCGGATGCTTTGACCCCTTCCATTATTTGACACATTTCTGGTGTTTTCCAAGCCGTGGAGTTCTCGGTAGAGATCCCAGCCTGTGCTGATTAGCTCTGCATTAGTTCTGCTGTTTGTTCGGCGTTTCGGGTGTTTGATTGATGAGTCACCTGACAGGCCAGCGAAGTTCTTTGTGTGTCAGTAATTACTTCGTGTCTCCGGGATTCACCGCTCTCTGCCGTCTGCCTGGCACTCCCTGTGCCTTCCCCTTATTTTATTGGATGGTAACAGTGGGTTCGGATAGGAAAAAAACCTCTCCCACGCGGACGTCTTGGCTAAATGTGGAATCTGTGCGCCTTTTATCTACTTCCATTGATTCACACAACACAGTTCAAATTAGGGGAGTTTTGGCTCTTGGGAATGTTGTTTTTCTTATAAACTTCGTTACCTTTTCAAATGGACTCAGAGGAGGAATCTTAAGCTGCTTTTGAACCATTTTTGTTTCAAAGACATCTATGTTCTAAATCAAGCCAGTGTATAGCCTGGTTCGCACAGTACCCTTAAGGAAGCAGAAGTTATGGCGCGATGGGCTGTTTTCCAAGGAAACTTCCTTTGTTGTGTTTTGAGCTGTTTGCACTTTATTTGAACACAAATCTCAGCTGATCTGATCAAAAATAAGGCAACATTAGTAACTTAAAGGGGCAATAAGCGATGCTTGCTTGGTTTGCTGTGTGTATCATGAGCCACACCTCCACCTCCTCATCTCATCTCTGAATAAAGATCTGCAAAGTGCGAACACAACATCACGGTTTTAAAGAACATGTCAGTTACTCGATAAGTAACGTAGATCGTTAAAATGCCGCAAGCAGGAGAACTACCTGCAAGTGTTGTGTGCTTTTTGTCCATAGATGAATCATTATGCCACTGATTTGGTGTGGAAATATTAGCAACAAGTGGTGTCCCTCACTGGATCATAATGATCAAATGTTCGTTGGAATGTCGTAGGTTGCCCAGCGTAAGCCTGTTCTCAGCAGAATAAATGCTCTGATGTGGAGCCCACGTGGTGGCCTTTTGGGCTCATTTCTCGTTTGTTTTCTGTAATCGTTATTGGACATTAACCCAGCACCATAACAGAATGCTGCATTCTTGCCCTCGTTAGATGACACTGAGTGAAGACCACAGTTGCTGATTGGTTTTGGCAGTGAGGTATTCTCTGCTCAGGAGCCTCACGTTATTATTTTGAGCTGACTTTGAGAGTGCATTTTCCCTTTTATTATTGCACCCTATGTTTAAACTCCATTAGAGTTATTGTATTATACTGATTGTATTATAGACTACCTTTCTTCAGTAATTTCTCATGTTTTTACTGTGATCTTGATTTATTCACACTCCATCAGTCAGTCAGTGTAGTGTCATTGCTCACGCTACAGCACATATACTGCTGCACAGTGACATTAAAGTTCCATTTATCACTTAACTAACATCAAATGTAACATCAGCTTGATCCTATTCCATTGAAATTAATATTTGAATAAAAGTGCTAATGTGTGATCTGTGTTATGCTCCATACATACTTCATGATGAGCAGTGGTTAGGCTTCAGTGCAGCGCAACAATGGAGCCACAGTTTGGCCCTGTTTGGGTGTGTTTGCGTGTTTTTGTCTTGATGCTTGTCTTGATGCTTGTTGTAGGTTTGGTTTTGATGACCTAGTTCCCAGTTGATCAGACACACCTTGTCCCAGCCTGATCTTGAGGAGGACGTTGACAACACTGTAACTGATTGGGTGACAGCAGCAGTGGTGGAGTGGAAAAGGACAGTGTATTAGCAGCTTTATCAACCCTCCACAGCTCCGTGCTGTCTCCTGGTCACAGGCGGTGAAATGCTTTGCTTCAGTTAAATAATGAAAATTTCACCTTTAGCTAAAGTTTAGTTATTCTTTGTTTGAAAATTAAATATGTATAGCCTAAATCATCTATATTATCCATGTCCACTATTTCCATTGCGGGGTCACGGGAAGGGTGCCAGATCATATCCCAGCTGCGTATCCAAGGCCATATATCATTGCTGCATTAACCACTAGTGAGGACATTAAATTTTCTGAACAGGGAAAAGCAGATTAAATGACCTAATGCTGTATATTCTTACTCCTGTACATTTCTGTACTTCTGCATTCTTCAGTGGCTTAGCTAATAAGCATTATTGCTACAGACATGCTGTTTTCCAAATTTCGACAAGCAACACCAGTGTATAGTCAATATTTTCTATTCATGCGGTGTCTTTACTTGCTTATAGCCTCTATAAACACCTCATAGTAGCTGATTGTTCTTCAACAATCACTGATGAATGTCACTTTGCTAGGGATTTCCGAAAACACTTTTCATTTAAATGTTAATCAGAGTCATTGGAGTGTTGTCACTTATGTTCTCGGCTCTGCAATAAATCTTTTGCCAGGAGAAAATGGACAGTTTGACTCATTTTAAATATTAGCATATATATTTAGTGTCATTTGGAGCATCAGCACAGTAATGTATGCACAAATCAGTATGTAGATCATCATAGCTTGATTCCCTTAGGATAAAGTGTCATATCTCACCAGGCTGTAGTGCAGCTGGTTAATGCGTAGGAAGAGTGTAACATCCAAAAATCAGTACATGAACAGAAAACACAATTGCATTCGCTGAATTTAAGTCTATTGGGTCTTGTTTCGGAAGGTTCTGTTTTCCCTGTTACAGAACTTTATACTGTATTCAACTGTATGTTGAGGCATTTAATGTTTACTGTTCACTTTAGCTACCATATATTACAGAATTGGCTTTAGGCACCATTAAAGAATATTTTTATCCTTTAGTAAGAATTGACTCCAAGAACCATAGATAATGGTTTTTAATAGTTTAACCAAACTACATTTTGAAAAGATCTTGATGAGTATGGAGTCATCCTTATATCACCACCTACTTTTGGCAGGAAGTTACCTTCTTCAAGATACTAGTACAGTTGGAAAAAAGCGATGAAACTTGTATACCACTTTTATCTCAAAATAAAAAAGTGCTAAATCAATATATAAACTACTCCCATTTAAATATACACATTTTCTTCAATAGAAGAGTGTTTTTGGCTTTTTCCACTGCCCTTGGAAATTTCTTTTAAGCATCGGTTGGCTGAGTGCCTCTGCCCGATTTGCCACAGTTTACTCAGAGAATTGTGCTAGGTGCTTGTCTCGCGGGTGGTGAGTCATGTTCCTCATGTTGAAGGCACATTTTTCCTTCCCACTTTGCAAAATTCCCACCTTGCAGACATGCCATGTTGTTGCATAGAGTTCTAAATATTTTTGATACGCCAGTGATGGACCCCAATTTCCAATCGTGTTCAGGGACATCCCTAGTCTGGGCAGCAGAGAAAGGAGCACTTTGTCATCAGCAACCTTCACCAAGTGGCAGTCTGAATGGGAAAATCATCTTTGTAGAGGATGAAAAGAAGAGGAGTAAGAACAGCCTTGTGGAGAGCTTTCAGAGGTGAGGATGATGTCGTGCAGGGAGCTTTTCCTCAATTGTTGCTGAGAAAGTCTGTGATCCACAGAGTGACGTGGTGATTGATGTGGAAGCTTGTTGGGAGCCGTGTGCCTATTTGGTGTTAAATGCTGAGTTGAAGTCTGTACTGAATTGTGACAGCCCCACCCCCTTATAGTTGAAGATAAGCTCTTGGTTTCAAACATAATTTTTTTCCTTTGCTGTGAATATGGACCAGATGGTTGGGGATTGACTGGAATAGCAGAACAGCATCCCTCTGCTGTGTGTGATGCCCCTTTCGCTTACATTTTCTACTGATGCATTATTTAAGTTTTTTTGGGGGGGAGGGGGGTTTGTATTGATGTAAGAGCTAGAAGTAACGCAGGCAAGCCAACTGAAAAAAAGCAATCTAAAAGAATGCAAGATGTCAATGACATGTTCTTGAACCTGTAAGTGTGGAGGGATGAGAACTGAACTTTTTTTTTTTGCCTGTGTGAATATTTGAAAATGTGGTTGACTTGGCAGAAAATTAATCTTTTGCTTTTCGTGGTTATCGCCTTCACTGTTCACGTGCCTCTCTGGTTTGTGTACACAAGCTTACATCAGCTGACGATGCTCATTCTGAACCAAGTGCTCGTTCTGGTAGACGAGCGCTCTTAATCACAGCCAGTTAATTAATGTTTAATTTCATATTTACCTGGTTTTGTCTCGTCGCATGTGAAACTGACTGACAAAAATGCATTTCATGTCATGGGTCACTGAGCACACATGCACCCACACACGCACCCACACACATAAACACTCAAATGCAGTGATAAAGGAGCGAGATGATATGTCTCATCTTGTAAGGTGATGGCAAGCATGCTGGACTGTCAGCACCATTACAGCATTGGCAGCGTTCCAGTGACCTTTTCCTCCAGCATTGAGGTCCTGGATAAGATGGTGCAGTGTGCCTTAAATCTGTCGTGCTTTTTTTTGCAGTAATCCTACCAGTAAATCCCATTGGTTGATGACTCAACTTGACAATCTGTGGATTACACAAGGTTGTAATCCTATTCAGGCATTTGTGATACAGCGAGTAGCAGATTTGCAGTTGGAGTCACAGGTAGGTCTAGTGGTAGAGCTCAATCCAGCATTAACATCTGAGAGAGGGTTGCATTTTAAGTTGCTGGATTTATGTGCAGTAGTCTTTTTTTTAGCGTTCTAATTCTGATGAGAATATACAGCTTTAAGTGGCCTATATTTATTGATTTATTTCATCTAAAATTTAACTGAAATGTTGAGCCTGGGAGTGCGGTATTGTGTAGTATTTTTCTTTTTTTGCGCACCGTTTTATTCTGTTGTATTGGGCAGCTGAAGCTGTTGATTTTACCTTGACCTGTTTGACTTCTCTGTTTTCAGTGTTATGATTCTTTCCATTGTGCTCTGCAGCTGCCACCTGATTCATCATGATTGCATGTTGAAATTGACCTTCCTTTATGTGAATCTGCTCATGGGAATCCTGGGTTAATGTATGGAATAGATAAGCATTCATCTATGCCTGTAGCAGGTCCTGATGAGATTTTTGAAGCCAATAAAACAACAAAATTAATTGAACTTTGAAGTGAAATTAGAGTAGATTAACTGATGAGAGTCGATGTGAGCTAAAACAACACCTTAATGAATTGACACACTTAAATGGATTTGACATGTTTTTATGGATCGTTTGAAGAAAGAAGAGGTAATAAAACCCACTCACATTCTTTGCGTGAATAAATCTAACTTGCACATTGTTGGCTGATTATTCAGATGGTTTGATGAGAAGGGGCCATTTTAAATGTTATCCATGTCAAGTTGGTGATTATGGAACTATCTAGATGTGTATGATACAGGGAAGCAGCAGGAAAAGGGCAGTGTTGATGACTGTGGTGAAGGAGGCATTATTAGCATGTAAACAGCATTGCTGTCCACAAACACACATTGGTTCTTCCCTACAATACAACTAAAAATGACTGAAATGGACCCTAATGAACAATGAATTATGCATGCAGGTAGTTTTGAAAATGAATTATTAACACATTAATGCATTATTAAGTACTAACGCATGTGTAGAGTCCGTTGATGTTGGAGTTGATGGACAGCAGAGCTGAGCAGAGTATGATGGAAAACCCATGAAGTACCTGCTGGCCCACTTAATGAGGTCATTAATAGGAAAAGCACTGGGCACATTGCATTGTGATTAATCATGATTAATCCACAGCTATAATTATGCTGATAAAATGTTGTTGTTTTTTTATTCTCACCAATATTGATTACTATAACGGTGTTTTACTTGTAACAGTCTGTTTACAGCCTGGGATGGCAGGCTATTGCCAGCGATTCATTAAAAGTTAATGTTTGTGGTAGAATTACATTATCTTCTCTATCAAAGTGACGTTAGTAGAGAAAAAGCCTCGTCACCTTTCATTAGAGCAGTGGGAAATTGGAGTATGACAGTCTCTATTTTTGTGTTTTATGATTTTTAGTTAACATGACAGTCACACTATTGCCAAAGGAGCTCATGTGATGGAATAAAAGTAATGTCACCATCACCATCGCGTAAAATTCGGTGCTTATCATAATTTAGCAATTTTAGAATTGGGCCAGACTGCTTTTCATGACTAACACATTTGTCATCAAAGAGGGTTAAATTCAGTTGATTTAAAAAATGAGTAAATAACAGTGCTGAGCGCAATACTCTTTTTCAAATATATTAATCCTGGCTGCCTTCACTGAACCTCACTGCACAATGCATCGCATGGAACAAACTATTGTTGGCCTGTAATGTACATTACAATAACTTTCATTTTACTCAGACACTCCCATTTGTGGTTTTTTAGGACTCGCATTGATGTAATTTAATCCTCAGTTCCTTACTCTGACCCCAACAACACAACTAAATGCCTTGACCCTTACCATAACCTTAACCTTACTTAACATACTTCTAATCAAATTCTAAATCCAAATCTTAATGCTCAAGCAGTCAAAATCACCTCATTTTGCCAGATGACATGTATCTTCTTCTCCTGTTGTAGCATTTGCAGAAACACACACATCACAACAAAACATCACAAAATAGGCTGCTGTGTCATAAAAGTCTCATCTTGTAATATATTCAGAATAATTAAAGCTTATTACATTATTCATTGGGTCTGAGATGCATAGCCATGTGTGTCCTGGTTTTGGTTTTACTGCATGCGGGAAAATCATCTCAATCAAAATAGCCATTAGAATGTACGATTAATAATTTAATTCTGTTTAAAAAAAAAGGCTAACAAATAACTTCTAAAAGTTAATTAGTAATTTAACTTTTATCTCTGACTGGTTCTGCCATTTGAGTTGATTCTAAATGGCTCTCTAATCTGTTTGGATGATGTCAGATTACAGTTGATTCCTGATTGCATGTCAAAAGTAGTGGAAGCCTTTGTGGATCACTAAATATCACAGTATTGTCATTGCAATTAGTGAAATAATTAGTTCAGAGCTAAGCTGCGAGGCAAAGAAACTGGCTGCAGAAATGGTGATTTTAATAATTATGGCATCTAATCTCTGAATGATTTTATTAATACAAGGTGGGAACTGCTGAGTGATGAGCTTTTGAACTTTGGTTGACCTTTACATCTAATAAATGAGCTAATTACCTGGAATGGTTCCCTTTTTCTTAAAAAGAAAATAACGATTCTGTTCTAAACCTTCAATATAACCACCTTTTTTTTCTCTCTGAATGAGGTGTTTTTGAAGAAATCCAGGCCTCCCATCGTGGCATAAGGCCATCCACTTTAATGAGCATGCAAAGGGAAGGTGCCTCTGAAAACATACCCAACACTTGCTTCGTGCTCTTTGGCAGCAGTTTTCTCCACCGTGTCAGCTTTTTTGTTCTGCTGCTTGACAGCTTTCCAGCTCCCTCGGCTTGACACGACTCCGGTGTTTGCAGTGATATTCCTTAAATTTTGGAGTCCTTTTTTTTTGGGGGGGGGGGCTCTATTCATTCCTATTAGATGCTTTTGTGTCCCAACTATGAACCTATTTTATACCTCTGCCACTGTCACACACCCCAGTGGTTGCAAAAGAATCTGATACCTCTTTAATAAACAGGCTTTTTTCCCCCTGAATTAAACATTAAGTTTTCTCTATCAACTGAATGCTGATTTGAGAGTTGTTTGGATCATTGTTGCTATTTTAACAAGGCAAAAATCCCTACAGCCAGCAAGTCCTTCATTGAATATGCTTGTTTTTTTTGGATTTTACTCAGCATGGCATCTTTTTCTTCTTCTGCGTCAGGTTCAACTACAGATCAACACACCATCTCACCACAAACGGCTTCTACGAATTCCTCAACTGGTTTGATGAAAGGGCATGGTACCCCTTAGGGAGGATCGTCGGTGGCACAGTAAGTTTTTCCTCAGTCTGACAGCCTTGTGGTTGATGTTTGCGTCACTGACGGTAATGTATTTCTCTGGGTCAGATTGGAAGAGAGATTGTTGTAAAAATAAGCAAAACAGCAAATTGACACCCTCACCTTTTTTGGTGGTTACAGCTCAAAGACAAATTCATTCATGTGGACAATAAAAATGATGTGTAAGATGTGGAATGTTTAATTTTTCATCTTTATTTAACAGCTTCTCTCAACATGGGTGTTGAAGGCATCTAACATGTCCAGGGGCTTTTACCCTGCACGCAGCACCACTAAAGCTCCCTGTTAGATTGCTCCAAGTACCGCCTTCAATTTCAATGAATATTGGATTTTACATTGGCCTTGTCTACAAATTTACATTTTCTTTACTCTAATGTTTTATGGCTACAGTTTAGTCAGCTATCACACCAGCTGCTGTTTTTGTAAAGGAACACTTCCAGAAATTAGGTTTTAGTGAAAAGGGGCGAAAGTGATGTTACCATTTAATATGTGGTCCAAGATGATGATCTTACCATTTAATATGTGGTCCAAGATGATGATCTTACCATTTAATATGTGGTCCAAGATGATCACAACAGGGCAATTTGTCAATCACGCTATTTTTCCGCGTACATTGATATTTATCAACATCCACATGTGCTGTTAGATTGGACCGTTAAACTGCTGTGCTGGAAAGCACATGTTTCATTCTGCAATTTAAAATGAAAGAATAGAATTCTAGTCTTCTCTCCGGTTTTGTTTTCCTTCTATCCTAGTGCAAACCCAGTCCTGCAGGGCCATTGCAAAGATTGTCTGCGTGATTGAGGCGGAAATACATGCCATTGTTGTGCCCGGCTATGAGACACCATTAACATTATAGTGTGAAGCAGATGGTGCCGTGTGGGAGCTGTAGCGATGCATCGATGTTCATGAATATAACACTCTCTTCAGAAGAACAATACTGAAATCTAAAACTCATCCCTCAGCACTCATCTGTCATGGATAATTCTCATCAGCTGCTCGTTAAATGTGTCCGACAGGCCAAGCTTGTACAATTGCACGCTCTGGCCATGCTACAGAACGTGGATTCCTGGGTAAGGTCTTGAAGACGATGTAGAATTTCAATTGATTACAATGATGATTAGCAGAGATAGGCTTCAGTGACAGTCAAAGGCACAGAAATTATAGACATCAGTTTTCCTACACCATTCGTGAAATTTTATTAATCAGTAAATGACAGAAAAAATATGTAACATATATATATATATATATATATCTCGTACAGACCAAAAGTTTGGACACACCTTCAAATGTTCTTTGACTGAAAA
>BJFM01006875.1:0-10863 GCA_016586285.1 Arothron firmamentum
CCTCCTCCTCCTCCTCCTCTTCTCCTCCTCCTCCTCTTCCTCCTCCTCCTCCTCCTCTTCTCCTCCTCCCTCCCCAGAAAGCGGAGATCGCGGTGGCCCCTTTGACCATCACGCTGGTCCGGGAGGAGGTCATTGACTTCTCCAAGCCCTTCATGTCTCTGGGCATCTCCATCATGATCAAGAAGCCCCAGAAGTCCAAACCCGGGGTCTTCTCCTTCCTGGACCCGCTGGCCTACGAGATCTGGATGTGCATCGTGTTCGCCTACATTGGCGTGAGCGTGGTGCTCTTCCTGGTCAGCCGCTTCAGCCCGTACGAGTGGCACACCGAGGAGCCCGAGGAGGGCGCCGACGGTGCGCCCAGCGACCAGCCCCCCAACGAGTTCGGCATCTTCAACTCGCTGTGGTTCAGCCTGGGAGCCTTCATGCAGCAGGGCTGCGACATCTCGCCGCGGTAAGAGCGCACGCTGGCCGCGCACGTGAGGTCATCAGCTGAACATGTGACCTCTGAATGGGAGACGAGCATCTGATCACCATCAGCAGGAACCCTCAGTGTGTGTGTGTGTGTGTGTGTGTGTGTGTGTGTGTGTGTGTGTGTGTGTGTGTGTGTGTGTGTCATACGTCCGTGTGTTTTATAACATCTGCCGTCTTTTCATGGACCAATCAGATCATCTGCTTGTCCAGGAGTGGAGGCGGGACTGTTCATGGGGGAGGGGCAGGTGAGGGCATGAGCACCTGTGGTTCCCTGTGTTCACCTGAAAAGGGCACTTTGACCTCTGACCCCCTCACCTGTGCTGCATGCTGTAAACACCAGGGGGCTCCTAGCTGCTCCACCCTCCTCTGGAGGTCAGAGAAGACCTTCTGCATGAGCACACAGACGGTTGTTGGTGTGGAATTCTTCATTTTGGCCACCACAGCTTCAGCTTCAGCTCCGTCCTCACACCTGCAGCCACCTTCACTGACATGAGAACAGGCTCAGGGTCTTCACCAAGCATCCATGGTGCAGGAGGTTTGCCCTGCTCCTGGAGATCTGCTCCTGGAGCTCCTGGAGATCTGCCCTCAGGGATCTGCTCCTGGAGATCTGCTCCTGGAGCTCCTGGAGCTCCTGGAGCTCCTGGAGATCTGCCCTTGGAGCTCCTGGAGATCTGCTCCTGGAGCTCCTGGAGATCTGCCCTCAGGGATCTGCTCCTGGAGATCTGCTCCTGGAGCTCCTGGAGCTCTGCCCTTGGAGCTCCTGGAGATCTGCTCCTGGAGCTCCTGGAGCTCCTGGAGATCTGCCCTTGGAGCTCCTGGAGCTCCTGGAGATCTGCCCTTGGAGCTCCTGGAGATCTGCTCCTGGAGCTCCTGGAGCTCCTGGAGATCTGCTCCTGGAGCTCCTGGAGATCTGGGTCTGAAAGGATGTGTTCAGGGTTCAGGCTTGTGTGAAAGGTGAACACCAGATGACCACAGCAGCTTCTCCAGTTCCCTCAGGTTTCTCTGGTTTACCTTCTGTAAAGGTGCGTCAGCAGATCAGGTGACCTCAGGAGGCGGCCCCTCCCTGGTAGTGGCAGACATGGTGCCCTAGGGGGCCGTCTGGAGGCTCAGACAGGTGCGCTGTTGGTCCCATCGGCCCCTCCTTCCCTCCATCTGTGGGTCTCCTCAGATCATCTCTGCTCGGTTCTCCTTCCTTCGTCCAAAAGGCTCAAACTGGGCGGATCTTCAGACGCTGATCTTTGGTGGAAGGAAGGAGAAAGTCCGTGTCTGCAGCCGTTCTGGGTGGGTGTCTTTGTGCTCCATCAGAGCCGCCGTCTTCTGTTGTGGCGACACCTGGCCGTGGTCACATGGTCACATGGTCACACGGTCACATGGTCACACGGTCCCAGCCTCCAGCGGGTCCTCATTTCCTGTCCAGCTTTGCTTCTGGAATGGCTTGGTCACGCTTCGACCTGTCGGTGGATCTCAGGTGTGGTCAGAGTCAGCTGTCCGTGTGGAGAGCGTGTGGATGCTGCTGATGCTGATGATGCTGTGATGCTGCTGTGATGATGCTGCTGTGATGATGCTGCTGTGATGGACTTTAGCAGATGGAACCGTCCTGTATGTTTCAGCTGAGCCCACCAGAGGACAAAGGTGGAGGAGCCTGAGGTTCTTCCTCCAGAATGCTAACCTGACGTAAGCAACCGTTGGGCTCGTTGTGTCGTAGGAGCGCTCATTTTAGACGCCTTCACGTCCCTCACATGTGTAAGCTCCTCCCATCCCCCCTGTCTGTTGGGAGCGATGGAACGCCGCTACGTCTCCGTCTTTCGTGTCTCTGACTGTGGTCCTCGCCGCATCTCACCTGTCACCACTGACCCCGCTGGCCCCGCCCACCTGAGGGGGTGCTTGACCTCACCTCAAAGACAAACTCCTCCCTGATCATTGGTCACGGCTGAAGGCTCCCTCAGGCAGCCCATAATAATCCCTTCCGTGGTTAAGATGGCGTGTGGGTGGAGGAGCACCGTGGCCGTTAGAGCAGCGACTCCAGACCTCCACCTGGCGTGGCGTGCTGCTGCCTCAGGCGTGACCACGGAGCGGTTGTAGCTGTGTTATAACACCAGGAGACGCTGCCGGGCAGCGGTCCACATCTGGATGAAAGCGGCGTGCGGAGGTGCAGGTGTGGAGTCTCCGCCCTCCTGGGGACTGCAGCCTCGTCTCCACGGTGACGCTCCTGCTGAGCAGAGCTGAGGCCTGGACAGTCCAGGACGTCAGACGGGGACTTCCTGGGCTCCTCGGTGGAGCTGGAGGTCCTCCTGGAGGTTCCCCTCGTGCTCTCCACCGGTTCTTCCTGTTGCTGCTTCACTGCTGATCCTCTGGTCACCATCTCATTCTTCATGCCACCTTGAATGACTGTAGAAGCTCTTTGAGGGACGCTCAGATGTTCTAACTGGTGTCTGTATGTCCACTTGTCCCAGGACCAGGCTGTCGTCTGCACGTTTGGAGCTGGAGTTGGAGGTGTGTGTGGGGCCACAGCCTGTGGTCCTCAGTGTTCAGCGGTAGGACCGTGCAGGTCTGAGCTCCTCGGGGAGCTGGTTGGCAGCACGGGTCAGGGCTGTGTGGAGCGCCCTCTGGTGGTGATGGTCATCAGGCTCACGGAGCTTCAGGATGGTGGTGGAGGCAGAGGTTGCCTGTGTGAGGTGACCTCCTGCTCATGGAAATATGGCGTGGTTCTCCTGAAGGTGCACATGGCGGCGCTCTGAAGGCTCCAGCTGCTGCAGACCTCCTGTTCTTCATGTTTTCAGATGAAAACGCTGGTTTAAAGAACAGATGAGAACACTCAGATCTAGTCTAGCAGTTAGCTTTGTCTTTAGCCGCGTTTGTTGAGCTTCAAGATTAAGGAAGACATGAACCAGGTCACATGACTCACAGACAAACCTGGACGACTGTCCAGATCAGATGTGAGGACCTCCAAGACTGACCAGGAGGAGAAGCTCCATGGACAGAAGGAATAAAGCAGATCTGGAACAATCCTCCAACGTTTACGAGGGGTGTGTGTGTGTGTGTGTGTGTGTGTGTGTGTGTGTGGTCAGGTGCACAGGGTTAGGCTTAGAGGCTGCTCCAGGTGTCACAGCTCCACCTGCTGGTGAAGTCTACCATCTCAGCTCTTTCCTGCGCTGACTTCTTCCTTTTTTCTCCTTCCTTCTCGTTCTACCTCCCACATCTGTCAAATCCTCCCTTTATTTGGTTTTTCTTCTTCTAAACCTGCCGCTCAAAGATCTCTGTCTGGTCGGATTGTGGGCGGAGTCTGGTGGTTCTTCACCCTCATCATCATCTCCTCGTACACGGCCAACTTGGCAGCTTTCCTCACCGTGGAGAGGATGGTTTCGCCCATCGAAAGCGCCGAAGATCTGGCCAAGCAGACGGATATCGCCTACGGAACTCTGGACTCCGGCTCCACCAAAGAGTTCTTCAGGGTGAGTTTGCGTCAGGAGCGCAGATCCGCCTTCGTTAGCAGCGCCGCAGGCCGCTAACAGGCAGCCGCAGTTTTTGGTGCATCGGTGGTAGGTTAGATGTTAGCATTGCTGGAACACCACAGAGAAGCTGCATGACGTGCTGGGCACCGGTGTGACCAATCACAGCCAAGATCTGATGAAGCTCCGCCCAGTTTTGTTCCGCCAACTGTTGTCAAACCTGTCGTTGCCACAGCGCTCTAAGATCGCCGTCTACGAGAAGATGTGGGGCTACATGAGGTCTGCCGAGCCCACAGTCTTCACCAAGACCACCGCCGAGGGGGTGGCGCGAGTCCGGAAGTCCAAAGGGAAGTACGCCTTCCTGCTGGAGTCCACCATGAACGAGTACACGGAGCAGCGGAAGCCATGTGACACCATGAAAGTGGGCGGGAACCTGGACTCAAAAGGCTACGGCGTAGCCACGCCCAAGGGTTCACAGTTAAGGTGGGTGGAATAGTGTAACAATATGTTGGACGTGTTGTTATGGTATTCCACCTTCCCTGGTGTGCCGCCTTTTTCTCTAATCATGTGCACGGAGTGGGCGGGGCTGTGATGGTGGGCTGGGGTTTTCTTCCACAGTGCTGCGGTCCAGGTAAGCGCTGCTCGGTTTCAGCTCGGGGCTGGATTAGCATGCTCCAGGCTCCAGCAGCCCAGCGGGAGATGGTTGTCTGACTGGTTTCCATGGTTTCACTCCGCTTTGCTTCTCTGCTTTTTCTCTTTCTGGTAAGAGAAGAAAAGGATGTTTCAGGAGCCACGTGAGCGTTTAACCGTCACACACCTGTCAGGTGCAATGGCCTCGCCCCTGCAGGGGGGCGTGGCCAACGCAGAGTAGCACCGCAGCTAACGCTGTCAGAACAGCGCGTCCGGTCTGAGAACATCTGAGGTTAAAGGTGAGGGTTGGCGGAGGCCCGGTGTTACCACAGGGCAGCAGGTGGCGCTATTTTTACACCTAAGTTTAACCTGATTCCTCTTGGTTGGAATAACCTTCTCCTGAGGGCCCGGCCCCTGAAGCAGACCTTCACTGCCGTCAGGCGCCAGACCTTTTCCTGCTGTTGCTCACCTGAACCGTCTGCAGCAGCTCGAGGCTGGACCGCTGAAGACGTTTCTGAGGGGCGGGGCTCGCCGCCAACGCTGACGGCCTATCAAATATCTATAAAATGAACAGCTGCTGTTGACAAACACGCCATCCAACTGAAGTAAATCTGCCTAGTTACACTTCTTAGTTACTTATTTTCTGAACCGTGTTGGGGCTCTCAGGTAGAATTAAGGTTGGTGTAGCCCCTCCCTCTCCTGGCTGACAGGTGTCAGAAGCCCCGCCTCCTGGCCTCCTGTCACCTGTCAGCCGGCTCTCGCGGCTCCTGAAACCATGTTGACGTCTGAACTGTGTGTGTGCTTTGTGATTGTCATGATTTGATGATGATGCAGATGATTTCTGAATTCACGCTGAGACAAATCTTCTCAACATGATCACATGACCCAGGATCCACGACCACCACTGGTCACATGACCCAGGAGCTGAGAGAAGACAATGACGGAAACATCCGCCAATTATTCTCTGACAAACACACACACACACACACACACACACACACACACACACAGCAGTGTTCTTTGTTCCACGTGGGCGTTCCGGTGCGTTCCTCCTCGCTCCTGCAGGATCATCTGTTTTTCTGTGTTGAAACTTCTGCAGAACTTTGATGCTGCTCCTCCGACACTGATTAAAATCCTCCGTTATCTTTTTAATCAGTAAATTCAGCTGCGTAAAGCTGCCTAGCCTAACGCTAAGCAGCGCTAACCAGCGCTAAGCGGCGCTAACGCCTGCGGTGGCGTGGTGGAGAAGGTTTGTGCTCAGCGTGCTGTTCTGCTTCTTTCATGTGAAACCTTAATGCACTTTTCCACCCTTGTCTTTCTCTCACTGCTGCCCCCCCCACCCCCCCCTCTTCCTCCCCTCCTCAATTTGGACATACTGACCCTCTCACCAAATCTGCTTTATCATTTTCAAGAAGTGCAGTAAACCTGGCTGTGTTAAAGCTCAATGAGCAAGGCCTGTTGGACAAATTGAAAAACAAGTGGTGGTACGACAAAGGAGAATGTGGCAGCGGCGGCGGTGGCGAGAAGGTTAGCTGCTACGTTGCTTTGGCCGGGTCACCCTGATGCTGATAAACTGTGTTTTGTTGGGCGGGGGGCATCTGCCAGGTCCATCTGTGAAGCTACTGAGGAGGAGGAGGAGTGCACGTGCTGCGCTCGTAAAGCCAGTTGTCTGCATGTAGCGATGCATCGCAGAGGTTGCTATAGCAACAGTGCATTTGAGGACTCGCCTCTGTTGTTGCTGCACTCAAGGTCCTGGCAGAATGAACCCGTCCTGAAGTTGTGACGCAGTCGCGGCCCCCATGTACCTGTCTGCTGGCTCCGCCCCCTTTTCCTGATCTGTCAGTAAACAAGCAGAGATGTGAGCGACGGGGCCGCTGCTCCTTAGCTTCTTCTGATGTAATAACATAAAATAACATGTTCTATGATGTTATTTATGTTATTCCCCCCCACCACCCAAACCCACCATACGAAGAGCGCCCGTAAACCTGGCCGTTCTGACACTGAGTGAAGCAGGAGACTTAGACAAACTGAAAAACAAATGGTGGTACGATAAAGGGGAGTGTGGAGCCAAGGACTCAGGAAGTAAGGTACTGACCCCCCCACCGCCCCCCACACTGTCTACATGCTGGCAGGAACACACACACACACACACACACACACACACACACGCTTCAGTCTTTATTAGAATGACAGGATGAGAATCTTTGAGATGTTCTGTGATGTGGAGGAGCAGCTGTTTGTTAACGGGGGGGGGGGGGGCAGGTGTGGTGACACCTGTGTCGTCATCATGTGATGGCTAAACACACAAACCTGCTGCAGGCCCACGTTTCCATAGAAACAAGCGTGTGGGAGCCGAATTCACCCCGTTAGTGAAGTGTAACAGGAGGTGGCGCCAGTCTGCAGCCTGACAGGCTGTTTTAAGAGTGAAGGTCAGTGAAGGTCAGCGAAGGTCAGTGAGGATGCGGTGGCTGCCAGAGGTCAGAGGTCACAGCCAGAGGTCAGGAGGTGAAGACTTGTGCTGTAATGAACTTCTTCCAGTTAACATTTGTCAGCAACTGTGGTTATTTATGTCTTTGATCTTTTTTGAAAGCGCTGTGTAGCATGCTAACTTCCTTAGCATTGAGCTTAGGACTGTTGTCGTCTTCAGTTTCCTCCTTTTAAGTTCTTTCTGCGCTGAAGTTGCCGTGTTTGGACCTCTGTCAGCCACCGTGCGCTTGTGGCCGTTTGACCCTCAGCTTAGAGACGCTGTTAGCTCATCTTTGCTAACGGGTTGTAAATACGCTGCGTGTGTGTTTCCTGTCTCTGCTCGTTTGTCTCGCGTGACTGCGTCTCCTGACATGCATCCTTTTGTCCTTCTTGTCTGCAGGACAAGTCGTCACAGGCCCTCAGCCTCAGCAACGTGGCGGGGGTCTTCTACATCCTGGTTGGGGGCCTGGGCCTGGCCATGCTGGTGGCCCTCATAGAATTCTGCTACAAGTCACGAAACGAGGCCAAGAAAATGAAGGTGGAGGTCCAGCTCCGACATTCCTGCGTTAGGATGTAGTTGGGCTTGTCGGTAGCCCCGCCCTGGGGTCGGGGTTAGGGGGTCGGGGTTATGGGTGGGGCTGTCTCGTCTCAGGTATCAGGACTCGCGGGTTGAATCGGTTTTGTCTCCTTTTTAAAATTCTGGGCTGTTGCAGATCAGCTGTTTGACCTTGAGAGCAGGTCAGCTGACCTTTGTCACCTGAGCGACTCAGCTGACCTGCTGACCCTCCAGATGTTGACCCTCCAGATGTTGACCTCCAGGTGAAGCTTTGCTGTCTGTTTCTTCTCAGCTCACCTTCACTGAAGCCATGAGGAACAAAGCCCGTCTGTCCATCACCGGCAGCGTGGGGGAGAACGGGCGGGTTCTGACGCCCGACTGTCCCAAGGCCGTCCACGCCGGACCCCCCCTGCACCAGAGCTCTGGTCTGGCTCTGGTCTCCTCAGAGCTCCCCTGAAAACCAAAACTTTCTCAAGTGCCTTTTTCCAGAAACCACAGGGGCAAAACTGGAAGGACAGCAACAAAGAACGCCGACCGAACCGGGCCAGCCGGGCCTCTGACCCGCTGGCTCAACGGCCCCTCAGAACCCTGAGGGGGCCACTCATCTCCAAACTGGACGCTTCCACAGACGCCTGGACGGACGGCGGTCCTCAGGGTGAGTTGAACCTTTCCAGCCACGGAACAATATCCAGAAGAATCCATCCGGAGACCACAAAACTGTCGCCAGAGAAACTGTGCTTTTATTTTGGTGAGTGGGTGGATGAAGGTGGAGCTGCCGGGCGAAAATACGAGCAAACGTAGGAAAACTGTGAAACTCGCGTATATTCAAGTCAAACCCATGTAGCTGTACAGAGGACGTGCTTGCTTCAACACCTGTACAAAGAAGATTCTCCACCTTTTGTTTTTCATTCAAGAGTTAAAGTTGCAATAAAGGCGGAGCGACGCAGCACCAAAAACAGATGTAGTATATTCAGAGTAGAGGTGGAGGTATCAGCCGCACAAACATTCTGATACCTGAAGCTTCATAGTCAAGGTGAATGTTCCGTAGCTCCTCCCCAACCCTTAGGCCACGCCCCCAGTGTGCTGAGCGTCCCGCCAGGTGGAGCTGGGATGGACCCGGGTCTTCATTCAGAAAGCCTGTTCTGCTGTAGCGGAGCGGCGCCGCTCCTGGTGGAGGCGGGGCCGCTCCGCCCAGAGCCTGAAGCCGTTTATCCTCGTGTGTTATTAAAGTGTGTGTGAACTCAGACCCGAGCCGCTCTCGTCTCTTCTGGACTAACACCACACCAGCCTTCTCCACCCGCTCCTCCACCCGCTCCTGCTGCCCCTCCACTGACTCTGGGCCAGTTCTCGCTCCTCCTTTCCAGTAAAAACTGGTTTCTCCACCTGCCTCCGCTTCTTCTTCGCCTCCTGCCCTCCAGGAAGCACATCTCCTGCCTCCACCCTGCGCCGGCGCTGCCGCGGCTCAGGTTACCGCGGTAACGCGCGTTAGGACGTCCCACCCAGCCGGGGCGGTCCAGGCCGGCGCCGGTCCGGGACCCTCGCTGGCTGGGGCTGCAGCGCCACCTGCTGGCGGGCTCAGACAGACGCAGAGGCGGAGCAGTGGTTTCACTTTGAAGTTTAATGTCATTAATTCCATGCTGTGTTTCATCAGAATACAGATGGGTGGTGGCTCCGTCAGAACATCCAGTAGTACAAATCAGATTCACGACGTTACGATACAAACGGAACAGGAGAAGAAAGAGAAGCTCCCAAGAGGAGGACAGACCTGGCAGACCTCCGCCCCACCACGCCCATGCAAACCTGCGCTACAATCACTGTTGAGCGGCAATCCCTCACACACACACGCACACACACGCGCTCTCACACACACACGCGCTCTCACACACACACACATGCTCTCACACACACACGCGCTCTCACACACACGCACTCTCACACACACACACATGCTCTCACACACACACGCGCTCTCACACACACGCGCTCTCACACACACACACATGCTCTCACACACACACGCGCTCTCACACACACACACATGCTCTCACACACACACGCGCTCTCACACACGCACACACACACACACACACACACACACACACACACACACACGCGCTCTCACACACACACACACAGTCTGCTAAAAAGGTGTAAGCGTCAGCCCAGAGGGATGCTGGGAAACCTTCCTGACCCCCGTGGCTGCAGGAAGAGCGGGGCACTTGGTTCTGAAAGCGTCCGTCTGATGCGTTTCCTCACTTCGCAAACCTTTGAAGTCATGTGACAGAAAGAAACGCCGGAGTTCAGTTTGCATATGTGTGGTGCAAATACAGGCGAGCGTGGCGACACCAGGAAGCAAAAGAAAAGGTCAGATGAAAGCAAAGACTCATGGGTAATCAGGTTACACCCCGTGGAGTGGAAATGAAGGTGACGTGTATACGAGGAGGAGGAGGAGGAGGAGGAGGAGGAGGAGGAGGGTGAACTGGTGCTGATGGTCTCACTGGTTCTCTTCTGCATCCTGCAGTGTTTCATTGTTCTGTTCTTCAGCTGAAACACACAAAGAACACACTTCAGCTCACACACTCCAGCTCACACACTCCAGCTCACACACTCCAGCTCACACACTCCAGCTCACACACTCCAGCTCACACACCAACGGGCCTGCGTGGAGGAGGCTTCTGATTGGCTGAGCTCAGTGACATCACCACGCCGCCGTCACCGCAGACTCAAACGCAGCCTCGCCGTGTTTCAAACCGGTTCCCCGGCTTTGACACGCCCCCCAACCACGCAGCACGCCACCCGTCTACGAGCAGCATGTGACTGCCTGCTCAGGTTACCATGGCAACCGGACGTGAAGAATTAGCAGGGACAAACGGCGCCGAAGGCCCACCTGTGCTGCAGGTGGGCGGAGCCAGCAGGAACACCACACATTCACAATCAAGTCATGCAGGAGGACGGCTGAGGGTTAGTCAGGTGACAGGAAGTGAGGTGGAGAAGGCAAGGACAGGAGGAGGAGTAGACTTACAAGATAGAGTGATATAATGGAGGAAAAGTGGAGAAGAGGGCGGTCCTTAAGACTCTACAAGAGAATGGAGGCGAGGTTAGAGGTGGAGCGGGGCAGCAGCGGGGGTGGAGGCGTCTCACCGTCTCCCTGCACGTCTGAGGTCCATAGTGTCAAGTTGTCGCGTAGCAACTGCATGATGAGGGTGGAGTCCTTGTAGCTCTCCTCGTTCAGCGTGTCCAGCTCAGCGATGGCTTCATCAAACGCTCCCTTCGCCAACCTGAGGGCAGACA
>BJFM01006884.1:8317-21017 GCA_016586285.1 Arothron firmamentum
CCCCCCCCCCCCCCCCCACACACACACACACACACACACACACACACTCAAGATGAGACCTAATTCCCACTCTAACCTTATTTGGCCCCCGCCGTTCCCTCCAGGATCAAATGTGTATCTTTTCAGTTCGGATCCTCTTTCTCCACTCGAGCTCCTACTGTCTTCCCTTCATTCCATCTTCACACCTCCCCCTCTCCTCCTGCCTTCCACCACAGAAATGAGGTTAATATATTCTCCGCTGTGGAGCGGAACGAGTTCTTAAAACACACAAACCTTTAATTTAACCTCACATTTCTTCTTTTAATTATTTACTTTTGTCGTTAGTCTCACTTTCACCAGACACACTAATTACTCCAGCCTCCTTTCTCTCTCTCTCTCTCTCTTGTCTCTCTCACTCTCTCTCTCACGCAAGCAAGCAATAGACTAAACAGTGTCCCACATCACGTGTTGCTATGGCAACAGCACAGCAACACATCAGAGGACATAAAGTGCTGTTCATAGATGTACTGATAAAGAGGAGGAGGAATGGGGTGAATAGAGAAGAAAAGCAAGGGAGCTGACACACCAGTGCTGGAGCAGAGCCCAGCTCCTCTCCCTCCATACCTCTAAGACTATTATCCTCCTTTAAACAGACCGGAGGTGTGGAACACACCTGAGAACGACAGAGTTCATTCATTAATGAAGGTGAAGTTTTCTGAACTGAGCGGTCCTTCTGGAAGCTGCTGCCCACCCAGACGTGAACGTCCCATCAGGGTGTCTGCGAGCCGGGAACAGGTGGACCCCCCCCCCCCACGACCGTCTTTACGTTCGGCCAAGTGATTCTAAACGCGGCGAAATGCACAATATTTCCGTTTGTCCGCCGGCTCACGTGACAGCGGAGCCGGGTCAGTTGAGACGACATCACGAGGGACGACGCATCTGCCTGACGAGCACGTGACTCCTGCGAGGTGACGTGTGCCAAGTGTGTGTGCGTGCAGATGGCCAGTGACGCTGGAGGACATTATTTGGATGGATGGCCTCAGTGGCCCCACACACACACACACACACACACACACAGAGTCCTGTGTTTGCCGCCATCTCCAGGTCTCAGGGTGTTTTCTCCCTGAGACCTGCTGCTGGTTCTGACGCTGCAGCAGCAGGTTGGCGAAAGTTTCCACAAGTTCAACTCAAGTGCATCGTAAAGAGGAAGTGACACGCTCGGGTGAACGGCGGTGTGGTTTCACGCTCACAGGGTGTCTGGGCGCACAGTGAAACCTCAGTGTGCGTTTTGGTCCGTCATTTGATGTTCGTTCGGCCATTTTGTCCGTCCCTGACTCACGCTTCTGCTCTCTCTGCAGGCATCGGTTACGCCTCCATCGTAATCGTGTCCCTGCTCAATATCTACTACATCGTCATCCTCGCCTGGGGTGTTTACTACCTGTTCCAGGTGGGTTCACGGTCTCTCGTTGGAGAGCGAGGCCAGGTGTCTGCTGCTGCTGCTGGGGTTGCTTTAATTCCATGGTTTGCTTCCGTCCTCGTCAGTGTTTCCAACCCGAGCTGCCCTGGGCCAAGTGCAACCACTCCTGGAACAGCCACCGCTGCATCGAGGACACCAGCCGCATGAACAAATCCCTCATGCTGGCGGCCAACGCCTCCAACCTGACCCTGGTCTCCCCCGTCACCGAGTTCTGGGAGTGAGTTCCCCGTCACGCTCCGCTCGTTTGAGCGATGGTCTGTCCCGTAAACGCTGAGCTGTTCACTTGCATCAGAAAAGGCAAAATGAGTTCTTGATTACTCTAAATTACTCGGTTGATTTTCTAATCAAAACGTCTGGAACACACACACACACACACACACACACACACACACACACACACACACACACACACACACACGAGGGTGGGTGCAGCCCGGTTCTGGACTCAGTCGGGTGGAATAGTCCTTCCCCGACCTGACAGCTTCTCTTTTCCGTTGCAGAAATAACGTGCTCGCCATCAGCCCCGGCATACACGACTTGGGTCCGGTTAAATGGGACCTGGCGCTGTGCTTGCTGATCGTCTGGGTCATCTGCTTCTTCTGCATATGGAAGGGAGTCAAGTCCACCGGAAAGGTAGGAGTCCCGGAGCCTTTAAAGGAACGCACGCGTCAAACATTTGTACCTTTGTACTTCTTCTGGGAGCCGGTTTTTAGGATGTAAAAGATAAAAGATGTTACTACGAGCAGAAGCAGCTGAATCAATGTCAGACTTTTTATGGTCTCGACGCTCCTGATCGACTCGTCTGGCCTGATTTACGTTCTCCGTCCGCTCCAAGTCTCACATCTGCTGCTTTAGTCGCTCAAACACGGCCAAGTGTGCGACGACTTGCCAAGTTGTGGACAGGCTGCCGTTGATTTAAGGCAGAGTTCGCACAAATGCCTTCATTGCACATTTATCCTCCACCGGGGTGGGCAATTATGTAGGCTGAAGGGCCACACTGGCGCCGGCCAAGTGGGGCAGGAAACTGACGCCCCAGATGAGGATCGGAGGTTGACTAAAAATCCTGCTTCATGTATGATTGACTGAGAGAGCCTGTAAATTGTTAACTAGGGATGGATGACAAAGCTCCAAATGATGTTTGGCCCCACCTTCTTGAGAGGACATGCTAGCATGCTAGGTGAAGGTGGGGGGAGGAAGGTGGTTATTTCTAACCAGTCAAGCTGGCAACCCTCTTCATTTGGCTTTTGGAGAAATTATTGTGAAGCTCTGCAGGCCGAATTAAATCATTCATTGGGCCGCATGTGGCCCCCGGGCCTCAGTTTGCCCACCTCTGTCCTAAATAATTCTCTGCACTCCCAAGGCTGACCTTGAGGTATTACTCTTGCCATCCCTCCCAGGTGGTCTACATCACAGCCACGTTTCCGTTTGTCATGCTCATCGTGCTGCTGATTCGTGGCGTGACGCTGCCGGGCGCCGGCGAGGGAATCAAGTTCTACCTGTACCCCGACCTTGACCGTCTGAAGGACCCAGAGGTAAGAGCCCAGTGCTGCGGCCACAAACACAACAGCAAACATCCACCCCTGCAAGCAGACCGCGAGCAGCCGCGTTCCAGCTCGTCCTGAAGAAGCAGCACAGCTTCATAGATCTGAGGGAGAGACGCGCATCAGCGGGCCTCAGCCTTTTTGTCCCCGCTTTCTCCTCTTCCCCGGTAGGTGTGGATTGACGCGGGCACCCAGATCTTCTTCTCCTATGCTATCTGTTTGGGCGCCATGACGTCCTTGGGGAGCTACAACAAGTACAAATACAACTGCTACAGGTGAGGCGCCGCTTTCAGTGCCGGGGGTGAGCGGTAGGGTCGAGAGGGAAGTGTGTATTCATTAACAAATCCTCCTCATGACATATGTGTGACATAGGGACTGTATGCTGCTGGGAATCCTCAACAGTGGTACCAGTTTTGTGTCTGGCTTCGCAATATTTTCCGTCCTGGGCTTCATGGCACAAGAGCAAGGGGTGGACATTGCTGATGTGGCAGAGTCAGGTACGAGGGTTCCGCAAAGGCAGCAGTGGTGGTGGGCGCTGCTGCCTGCTCCAGTGAAACAACAGTACTGACAAACAGCAACGAAACCCCAACTAGGTCTTTGCCCGTGCGTTTCTAGCGGAGACCAGTCAACTCAAAAACAGACTCCACAAATTCTGGAGGTTCCAGCTGCCGTCCAACACCGACCGATAAATCCTGCGGATGTGAAATGTGGATGCGGCTGGATGGTCTGAGGTAGACACGATGGGTTCACGTTGGTTTTTCTGCTGCTTTTGTTCGGTTCGGTCGCTGCCACGTCTGCAGGCGGTTTGGGTCATGTTTATTGGTGCTTTCTCTACCCTGAAGCCCCAGTCTGCTGTGGAACGTTTGAATTGGACTTTGCTCTAAAAGATGACAGTTGTTTCTCCGCTCATTCACGAGGCTCCCGCATCCTTTGAATGAGAAGCCAAACGTCCAGTTTTCTTGACTGAACGGTCCCTGGACCGCTGGGTCCTTCCACACACCACAGATGCTCATCACATTTATGCTCTCTGACAGCAGAAATCTCGTTGTTTAAGGTCAGATTTCATCCCAAAGCGAACGGATACGAAGGTTTTCAGGTCGCTCTGGTCTGCGCGTGGATCCGTGATGAGACGGGCCTGAAGGTTTCTGTTTAGGAGTAATGTCAGCGAGTGTTTACCAGGCCCTGTGTGTCAGAGAGATGCCGGTAATTCAGAGATAAAGCGCGGAGTTCTGATGCTGCGCAGCTCCAGTGTCAAACGTGCCAAACGTGCAAATCTGAAATATTCCGGAGCTGCTGCTCCTGCAGAGAAGATGTCCGACGATGGTTGGACATCGAATTGGGGCAACGCGGAACTTACCATGAACGAGCATCATTTCCAGCCGGTCTGCTGCAAATCTAAGAATAGTCTCAGTCGGCAGAACAATCAGGAGGGTGTCGGGCTGCTTTTAATCTGCTTCATGACAGGAGAGCTAACATGACTGCCATCAAATCCAGAGGCTGCAGGTTGACAGTTAGACTCCTTTAAGGCTTTATTCATTATTGTTGATTTAAGTTGTCTCTGAGCTTTACAGAAACCCTGAGCCCACGTCTCATTGGCTGTTCAGGAGGAGGTTCTGTGTACTGAGTTTGGGTGCCTGGTTATACTTCTCAAGAAAACCGCATTGTTTTTTTTAAATTTTTTTATCGTGGCATCAGCTGCTTTGCTGCTTCCTTTGTTTGTTTTCAGGACTTCCTGTTTTACAGCAATCAAGTCAATGTCTAGAACTGTTAGAAAGATGCTTCCCTGTTGCACTGAAAACATGCAGCTTGGTTTTCGATGGCCGATTGGCTCCATCTTAAAGCCTTTTTTTAAGTCTGGGTCAACATTTCTGATCAGCAGCTGAGCCGTGTCTGATGGCGCTGTGAGACCACAGTCTGCCTATTGTTCTCCTCCCGTCACTCATGTGGTTTATTCTACGTTTCCTGGTTTATGAATGGAAGCTGACTCGATCCTCTTAGCGTGTTGAATGACTTATGTTAATGCAGGAAGGAAAGAACAGGTAAGGAAGGCTGATTTATACACAGGACTTTGTTGTGTGACCTTGTTCAGCTCACAGAAACATCTGTTCTGCATCTCCTTCATCACCTTTTCTTTCTACTGGGATGCAGGCCAGACAAGACCGTCCTGACACTAACGGCGCCCCCCCACCTCTCTGTCTGCTTACCCCCCACCCACCCTACCACCCCTCCTCTGCAGGTCCCGGCCTGGCCTTCATCGCTTACCCCAAGGCTGTAACCATGATGCCTTTTCCTACAGTCTGGGCAGTCCTCTTCTTCGTCATGCTGCTGCTGCTCGGCCTCGACAGTCAGGTGACCTTTACGATCCCGTGGAAAAAAAACACACACGACACGTGAGGACAAGCCGTCTCCATCTTGGTTCACATCACATCTCTGATTCCCTTCAGTTTGTGGAGGTGGAAGGACAAATCACATCACTGGTGGATCTGTATCCATCCTTCCTAAGGAAGGGTTACCGCAGAGAGGTTTTCATCGCTATCATCTGCTGCATCAGCTACCTGATTGGACTCGCCATGGTTACCAAGGTAATGGAAGTATGAAAGGTGAAGAGAAAAGGGGACGCCTGTTCCTGCCTGTACGCGCTGGCCGGCGGCCTCATTCAGGCTCTAAATCAGGGACGGCAGCGTTCAGACCTTATTAGATGAGTCCCGGCGGAGGCGACTCAGGGCAACGTTCTTTAAGCCGTCAAGCCCAGAGTCCCCCCAGTCTTATGAGATACAGTCGACTTTCTGGACCCGTCTTCTATTTATGTCTCTGCTGTGCTTTCCCTCCCCGGTTCTCATTATGTCTTATTTATTTTTCCGTGTCCTCTCGTTGCCCTCTGCTCTCGCTCTCACATGCGCTCATCTGTCTTTTTTTGGGGGGGTTTTGGTCTTGTTGCTAAACACGTCCCTCATTCATGAGCATCAGCCTCCAGCTGTCCCACAAAGCTGCTCTTTTTAGGCCCGTTTATAGCTTCTTCCACGTCTGCGACCCGACTCCAGCGGAAGCAGAGCGTGTCGGGGTGTGTGTTTACTCCCCAGCTGAGTTAGACTCAATCAGCGCTTGAAGATAACACCAAGCTACGGAATCCGTGCATGTGTAAGCGTGTCAACGGGCAGCGTTTGTGAGACTTTGCCTGTTTCTTCTCTGCAGGGTGGCATGTACATTTTCCAGCTGTTTGATTACTATGCAGCCAGCGGTGTGTGCCTTCTGTGGGTGGCATTCTTTGAATGTGTAGCTGTTGCCTGGGTTTATGGTGAGTTGTGCTCACAAAGCCGACGTTAATGCACAAAAACGTCTGAATGAAAAGTCTTTGTGTGTTAAATGTTGATTTCATGGGTTGACCTGAACGTGTGTGAACGTGTTTCCAGGCGTTGATAATTTCTACGATGCTTTAGAAGACATGTTGGGCTATAGACCAAATCCTTGGATGAAATGGAGCTGGACTGTTATCACTCCTCTGCTGTGTGTGGTAAGAATGTTGTTGACTCTCCTTAACTTTCTCCAGTTGTCCCACGCTGACGCTCAGGAATGCAAACGGTAGCGTGAGAGAGAGCAAAATTAGAGGAAAATGCCCCCGTCGGCTCCTCCTGCGGTCTGACGCTGTCCCCCCCCCGTTCAGGGCTGCTTCGTCTTCTCTTTGGTCAAATACAAGCCGCTGACGTACAACAAGGTCTACGAGTATCCCGACTGGGCCATCGCGCTGGGCTGGACTCTGGCCCTGGCCTCCATGATCTGCATCCCCATGGTGGTCGTCATCAAGATCATCCGATCCGACGGGCCGCTGATCGAGGTGGGCGGAGCCGCCGTGGCCGCCGTCGGTCCAGAATCGGCCCAGTCTTAACTCTCGACTCTTTTTTTTCCCCGCCTGCTGTCTGCAGAGGATCAAGGCGGTGGCTGCTCCAGTTCGCGGGGGGGCCAGTTCACGTCCTAGAGACCACCACGGCCCCAGAGAGCTCACCTACCCGCTGGACCCCAACGGGAACAGTGGCGGGCTGAAGGCGCCGACCCACATCATCGTAGAAACCATGATGTAAAGGAAGAAGGTGGAGGCTCTCCATGAGATGGCTCCGCTTCCTCCCTCCTTCTCTGACATGCTTCTAAAGCTAATTAGCTTTGTTTATCTGTCTCTCTGTTGGACTGATAAGGGTTTAAGGACAACAGATCCTGGTTCAAATCTTTTCAAGATACTTTGAAAGTAAATCGTTCTTGGTGGAGCAACAATCTCAATCAGTTTTTTTTCTTCCTTCCCCCTAAATCACAAATTGTGGTCAAAGCAATGAAACAGGTTGGACTGCTTCTGTGCCCGTGTAATCCAAACGTACCCTCATTCTCGTCAAAACGAGAGCAAAAATGCCAGCGTTGCACCCGCGCAGCCTCGCCGCTGCCAGGGGACGAGGCTGCGGCCCTGCTCAGAGTATCTGAAGGATTTGAAGTGGGCCGGTTGAACTCTTGAGTGTAATTTGTGGTGTGTTGTACAGTAGTAGCTCATCCGTCTGTATCTATCTATCTCTATTTATCTTCTCTGTCCTAGAACAGCTGACAGTACTGTAGTGACTGCAATAGGCAACCTTGGCCTCTGTTGGAGGTGGACTCATTTCATTTCCAGAGGACGTTACTGTGGTTTTTTTCCCTCTGTTCATGTTCATTTTTAAACTTTAAGATGATAATTCTATAAGTATTAACTGTTGATAGTTATTGCTGTAATCTTAATCAGAATAAGAAACACTGCGGATAAATGGTGCGGCGGCGGCGGCCATCGTGGTTTCCGTGAACCCTCTCCAGCATCAGTCCGGCCAGCACGTCTGTCTTCAACCCTGCAGCTTGTCTTCCCTCCCACGTGTTTGGTTTTCCTCTTTTACTGGTTTTGCTTCTGGCTCCCAGGGCCCCGCTCTGGGACTTCTGGCCGCCTGGAGTCCGGTGAATATTACCAGACGGGTCAGTGGGCGTGGCCAGAGAGCAGAATTTTGTTGCAAGTCTTGTCTCGAACGGCACGAGGACGTCTGAGATAAACTAGCGGAAAAGCGAATTGAGCGAGCGTCACGGACACCCGCGTCAGCGCTCGTCAGCGCCCGTCTGCTGGGGGGTTTTTCCCACCGCTCAGATCTCTCAACGCCAGCCTGAAGCAACAGGAAATGCAACACTTAGCAGTTTAGACTCAGAGCGAAAGTGAAACTGACATTTCGCAGCACCGGTGGCGGGAGCGTCGAGGCCCGGCCCGTTCAGCAGCAGCTTCGGTCGGATGACGCGCCTGAAGCGCCACCATGAATGTGGATCCTCGATCTGCAAACATCTCCACGCTGGCGGCGTGCTAGCCTGCGTCTACGTGCTCCTTTAGCTAAGAGTCTCCACTGAAACGCGATCCGAACACGCGTCGGGCATCGGATGAGTGCACCACCCGATCGGGCCGTCTCCTGTTACCACGCCGGGCCGGCGAAACACCCGTCACTGACACCAGAGGGCCCGAGCTGCAGGAATGCTGCATCCCATAGCTCACGCGATGGCGTTTCTGGGAAAGGTTGACTGGGAGAAGTGGTGGAGAAACCAGCAAACTTCTCCTTTTCAGCCGCGGTCAGAGGTTCAGAGCTGGGGGGTCCGCGGCCGCTTTCACTTCCCCGTTCTGTTGCTTTCAGTAGAGATTCGACCCCCGACGAGGCCAGACGCTCTTCCAGCAGCAGCCAAATCAAAACACACAAAAACAGGAGCGGCTGTCGTCCGACTGCAGCGCAGCAGTTTCTCCCTCTTATCTTTCAGACGGAGTAAAGCAGGTCACATCCTGACGTCCACAGCAGAAATCTATTTTCATAAAGTCTTTGCACGACTCATTTAAAGTCTATTTATAACAGGAAGCCAGAGAGAGGTCCTCTGGAGGATGTTTGCACTGTGGAAAGTTATTTGAAAATGCACTGAAGCCTTTTTAAATGCACAGACGAGTCGTTTTGATTCCAGGCTGCAGCTAAAGTTGGGGACCCGAAGAAAAAGCAAACTCCCGTCCAGGCGTTATTTTGTTGTGACATCTTTCTTTTTATGGAAACTTGGAGCATAAATAAGAGCCGGCAGAGTCGGTCTCCAGGTGTTCATGCTGCCTCCCTGTATTTACGCTTTGTATTTGCCTTCTGAACGCGCTCCGTCAGTCAGACCACGTTCACCTTCCTTGGATTTAAACCAATATTTGCTGTTTCCTGTTTAAATGTTGAATTTGAAGCTAAACAATCTGTGTTTTTCCCCTCCTGACGCTGAAAGTCGCCTCCAGGAGGATGTGAAAGCTTCTGAAAGTGGATCTTGAAAGTGTCCTGATGAGATTTTGACCTTTACCGTCAGGCTGCTCTGACTGTCGTTTCAGGTCGTCTAAATCCTGATTAGAAAATTGTTTTAGTCAACATCTGGACCGTCTGCACATCAGGCAGCTGCGTAAAAGCGCCAAAAGCATCCGGCGCCCGTCAGGCCTGTCAGGCTGGTTGATCAGACCTTTCCTGTAACAGCTTCATATTCTCTAATTTTAACCGTTGAACTCTGTCAGCGGTTTTTTATGTTTTCCGTCTCGCGGATGCATCACAGGCGCTTGTTTTTTTTGTTTTTTAATGGAAACTCTGGATGTGCTGCTCAATAATAGCTCAGTGTTATCTTTTCCTTCCTGACCTGAGCTGAGCGTCGTCTGGGAGGCTGGAACCATCAGCCGGAGAGCGTCCCCGTCCCTCCTGCTGCCGTCTGCAAACCGTCCTTTTGAGAATGTAGGAGAACCGTTTTTTTTTAAATTCTTGGCAAGGGGAAAAAAAACAAACAAAAAAAAACATTTTTAACAAAGTATTCTCTGTGTTGTTATTCAACATTTCTGGTTGTGTTAAAAATATCTGAGGATTTTATTTAAGTATTTTATATTTAAATTCCCAAATAAAAAGCATCTGGACACTTTATTAAACAAACAGCAGTTATCCTTGTTTGTCCACATGATTTTGAGCCCATTAAAATGCAAACATCCATGGCAGGAAGCAAGAAAGCTCAGAATTTGATGATATTTTTAATGAATGACGGTGAAATGTGATAACATGTCAGGTTTCTCATCTCTAAATAGCAGCAACATAAGCTGAAATACTTTCTCGGTGGCTCATTACTGAGATGAAAGTTGCGCTTTAAATGAAACGGAGCTGGATGGAGCCGGTTGCCTAGCAACGGCTCCAGCGAGGACACTTGAAGTCATTTGAGGCAGCTTTGTTATCAGCCCTCAGCTCAAATCCACAATAACCTTCAGGCAGCAGGACTCGTGACTGTCCACGCAGCGTCCACGCAGCCACGTCTGGGTCATGTTCAGGCACAGAAAACCTCCAGTTTGTGGAACATTCAGACCCAAACATCTTTCACAGCTCTTCTGCTTCTTTCCTCTGGACATGGGCTGCGTTTAGCTTCTTTATTTGCTGTCCTTTCTTTAAATGCTAGAGAGCACGGGGTCGTGTTTGGGCCCATTTGTGCTCGTTTATATAAAAAAACCCGCTAAATTAAGAAATAAAAGCGTTTCCGGAGTCAGCTCCTACCTGCAGCTCTTTCTCTTCCTCCGGCATAATTCTGCCTTAATTTCATTCATTAACCAGCAGACATGATTCCTGCCACGTCACACTTAAACCGCCCGATGCCGGCAGTCACGTGGTCCTGAGTGAGACGTGACAAACAGTCAGGTAAACCCGGAAGTGAAGCTAACAATGACGAACACCTGACGGGCAGTTTGGAGCACAGATCCACAGAGAGGACAGACATCCCACTTCGCAGTGAAACTAAGATATCATAAAATGTTTAATTTTTTGAGGGTTCCTTTAATTCCTCCTTGGAATTGACATTGAAAATCCTTTTTTTTTTTCTTGAAATAGAAACTCAAGGAGGTCTTAATTCAGGGAAAGTAACCTGACTGGGGACAAGTTAATTGGTAGTGAAGGGTGATTCCAGCATTGGTCTGCAGGGTCTGCAGTTAAGAGCTAGATTTCTGTATTTATCCAAAAACAGTGGATTATATATGTTAAAAACTACTGTCATCTGACATAAATGGCTTGTTAAGACTCTGCTTTTACTTTTAAGCACACTTTTGCTGTCCTATGTTGAACAGCAGCTCCTAAGGAGCCACGTGAGCCACTGGAATGAAAGTGGAAAATTAAGATCGCTGCAGTAAATCAGATTTTTTTTTTTAAATAGGGATTGAAGGAAGGTAATCCGATTATTTTATTGTGTATTAATTACTAGATTAAATCCTACCAGTGTTCCACCCGGTGCAGGGGCCCCTCTAACCAGGTTTCCTGGTCTGTTCTCTTTTTGGCTCTTACATTCCAGTGTAACATGACTGTTCAGTAAATGAACTTTTGTATTTAACTGCTTTTCCATGTTTTTGAGCTGTTATGTAAGAGAAGCATTGAGGGAATACTTAAGTCAGTAAAAACAGAGTGTCCGGCTCTGCATCCACACAGAAAATGCATCGACTCAACTCTCAATCACAGACAGTCAACATAAAATTAGATTTTTATTCCTCTTTGTTATCGTTTCTCATGGTCTTCTAGAAAATAAAAAAGACAACAACAAACAAAGGTATACATTTTCCTTTTGACTGTTTTTTTTTTGTACTTGCTCTCAAGTTTCAGAAGAGTACTGTTGTCATAGAAAAATACTATATTACATAGAACTTTACACAGTTTGGAAAAACAGAACCTACACAATATCAATGCATACATTAACGAGCCAATCCGGAGGACCTGACGCCGCTTCCCAACAGGTTTTAAAGTAAAAAGAGTTCATTAATGGCTGACTTCAACGATGCAGGGATGCTCCAGTGGACACACCGCTATTTAGGCCATCAGCGGAACCGTTTCCTGGTTTCACGTGATGCCGTTTTCACAGCTGAGCTGGACGATCGCCCATCAACATTTCACCCAACAGGCCATCGTTCCATTTGGTCAGCGCCGCCATCTTCCAGTCCACGAGGAGCAGCGGCACACGTGCGCGCTCCCCTGCAGCTGATGATGTAACAAATCATCTGTTACATCATCATAATGTGACGATTGAAACGTCCCGTTACGTAAGTAGAGCGATCTGAAACTCATGCACGCGTTGTTGTTTCAGCCGTTGTTGATCTTCAGATTGACTTTTTTGTTTTGATTCCTGGTCATTATTTCATCTGACGTTCACTTCTGGATTGGGCTTTAAGTCGTCCTTCCACCCAGAACTGCATAGGGATTATAGATAAACACACACACACACACACACACACACACACACACACACACACACACACACACACACACACACACCTATACATACAGTACATACATAAAAACCAACGCCACACTCTTGGAAGGCTTCGCATCTTTTTGCTTTTACAAAAGTTGTATTTTTTGGCCACTCGACATGAAGTTAAAAAAAGCACGGACGCGGTTGTGATGTATGAAAATACTTACAGTGTGTGTGGTTTCCGATAGTGTGCTTTCGCTTTTGTGGTTCAGTTTTTAATTACTGGTGGACAAACGTTGATCTCCTGACTCAGTCTGGAAAAAGTCTTTATGGTTTTCAGTCTCATCAGCGATTCATGAGGGGTCTCTGTACAGTGAAATGTACACCGCCTGGATCTCTTTCTCTCTGTCTCACACACTCACACACACACACACACACACACACACACACACACACACAC
>BJFM01006885.1:1694-20658 GCA_016586285.1 Arothron firmamentum
GGGGGGGGGTCGGTGTGTTTACACCAGCCTTACTCTGTGTGTGTGTGTGTGTGTGTGTGTGTGTGACTGTTTCTAACCTGTGCAGACTCTCAGAAGGTGTGGAACTTGTGTCAGGAGCTCAGCTGCTGCTGCTGGAGCTCCTGAAAACAGTCGTCCTGTTGTTTTTCTCTGGGAAACAGAAAAGAAAATAGAGATTTCCTGCAGCCTGAAATAGAGCCTCCACCCTCCTCCCCCTCCTCCATCCTCCCCCTCCTCCACCCTCCACCCTCCTCCTCCTCCACCCTCCCCCTCCTCCTCCGCTGATGTCACAAATGTAAACATCCCTATCGCAGAACAACATGTCCCGGTCCGCTGACCTCTGACACCAGTCTGGGTTCCAGGAACGATGGGTGGGGTTCGCTCTTACCTCACCCGAGACTCCTCCATCTGGCTGAAACTTTTAAAGCTTTTATTTTATTATTCTTATTTTGTTTTTCTGCTCTTATTGTGGCAGGATCGGGATGGAGCCAGTGAAGGCGGACATGGAGCTGCTCAGCAACAGCATGGCCACCTACGCTCACATCAAAGGTAACTATGGCAACCACTCTCACTGTAAAAAAACAAAACAAAAACAACAACACATGTGCAAACGTGCGTTATTTTCCAACTTCTGGCTGTTTTTTATCGTCGTTACCACCTGGAATCTGTGGGTTGATGATGGTTAAATGGCGGATCTGCCCGCCCCAAACGAGCACGTCGGCAGAGCTGTGGCCCAACGCTCCAGCAGAACCGCCGATGAGCTGATGGCTGCTCTCTGGATGAACCTCCGTTCTCTCCTCCACGTGTTTCCTCCGTGTGTCACTCAATTGTTGCTGCTTAAACGAGATAATTAAACCTTCAGTTTAGCCCCAAATCCAATATGAGCCCACACAGAAGGTGTTTTCTGGCTCCTTGTTGACCTCAATGCTTCTCCTGTGAGTTGCTGCTTCTTCCTGCGTAGTTCCCCTGTCTGTTTACTTGCCGTTGCCGTAGCGACGGGATGCAGCGCCGCTTTCTGTTGCTGACGCTGTCGCTCTGATCACGCAGCCAACCCGGAGAGCCTGGCCCTTTACTTCATGATGGGCGTGTGCGTGGGCCTGTTCATGGCGCTGTGCCTCATGGTGACCGCCGTCACCTGCGGGACTGGCCGCCGCCAACGCCGCAGACCCCGCCCCTCCCCCGGCAGGAGACCGCTGCAGGAGCCCTGTAAAGAGGGGGATCAGAGCATCACAGACGAGGAGGACCGGGACGCCTTCGTCCCGAAAGCGTCGGCGGGACCGGTGAGCGATCGCAGCAGCCAGTCCAACGGTACGTTGAGGAGCGTCAACGTGTTCGCCTCAGCTGAGGAGCTGGAGAAGGCGCGACGGCTGGAGGAGAGGGAGCGAATCGTGAGGGAGATCTGGAGGAACGGCCAGCCCGACATCCTGGTCACGGGGACGGGGACTATTGGACGAGTGCATTACCACTGAGAGACTCTGTGGAAGCCCCCCGACGACTGCAAACGCCAGAAACTCAGTAAAAACTGTTGCCCCGGGCAGATCGCCCCCTGGTGGTAGGTCCAGGCTAAAGACTTAGCGCCACCCTCTGACTGGTCACGGTAGAACAGGGCAGAGAATCACATTTCTTCTGCAAGTCCTGGTCCAACGATGACGCTCACATCTTTAAAAACATGGCTAGCTAAGCTGCTACGCTCATGTCTGAATGGTGGTTCATTCCAAATCATTTCCACGCTGCTCAAAAACCTTCACGTTCCCCAAACATATCAAGTGTATCAGTGATGTACAGCTCTCTAATGTGAATAAAGCCTTTGTTAAATTAACAACCTCCAGTGGTCCTGGAGACGCCATCGTCCCTGAGAGGATACGCACCTCTTCAGCATGGCTGCTGATCCAGTTCTCGACGGTCTCTGAGGTTCCGGAGCAGCAGTGAAGACACGTCTGTGCCCATGAAAGAGCCATTGACTGGGCTCCGCTGTAGGTCACCGATGCTCGGTGGATCCCTGGAGAGCCTCCACGCTGGAGGTTCCTCCTCCGCCCATGAAAAGGCTGGTTGTGTCCCAACTGAAGCGCCTGTGTCCGTGTGGAAGCTGACCCGGACCATTGCAGGACTGAGAAAACGCCTCCCAGAACACGTTTCAACTTTGGCCCATTTGTTTCAGAAACCAATGGAGGAAAAGTTGAGTTCAAGGCGACAAAAAAAAGGATTCCAGGTGCAGAATAAAAGTAGATCTGAGCTAAAGATCAGCAGCACGAGTCGATACTGGGTTTTTATTAAGAACAGAGAGAATTTTTAGACTGCAGCGACTATGTGAGACACAAAACACTGAAGCAAATCACCAAACATTCAACTAGTGTCCTGCCCGACATTAGAAACAGTCTGTTCATCAAATCACAGAGAAACACCCTGAACCAAAGGAGAGATAAACAGTAAAAAAAAAACTAAAACATTTGGACAAGAGTAAAAAAGGGTTGCAAGCCTCAGCACAAGCAAAAGAAACTTCATTCCTACAGATGTGTTCATCACATGCACTATTTACAGTCAGGAGTGGGACAACGCAGCACAAACAGTCAAATCTACAGTTAATGAGTCTAAACGATGGTCATTTTAAACTGGTTTTAGGATTTTACTTCACCTTTTCACAGGTCAGTCTGAACTGACAGAGTACAGCATCTAAATCTTTGTGATCCCCAATAGTTATAACATTGGAGTTTGTTTCAATATTAGAATTCTCTCCATTTTTTTCATTAAAAATCTAAACAAAAAGCCTGCTACAGATCAACATGATGGAAGAAAATGTGTCATAAATGTGTAATAAATGCACTAAAGGCCAGCAAAGGTGAAAATCTTCAAAAAACAGAAATGACTGAAGTGGAAAACGGTAATTATTCAGTGGGACACATACTTTTCAATATTATTAGGATCATAAGGAGCTGTGAGCTGACGGCTGATTGGTCCCATGGAGAGAAGCAGGACTGAATGGAAAAACATCAAACATGGCTGCCCAGACCCAGCAAAGGCTGAGCACAGGCCCCTCCCACAGCACAGGCCCCTCCCACACCTCAGACTGCTCCCTGAGCACAGGCCCCTCCCACAACACAGGCCCCTCCCACACCTCAGACTGCTCCCTGAGCACAGGTCCCTCCCACACCAGACTCTTCAATTGGAACAGGCCCCTCCCACACCAGACTCCTCCCTTAGAACAGACCCCTCCCACCGCACAGGCCCCTCCCACACCAGACTCCTCCCTTAGAACAGGCCCCTCCCACAGCACAGGCTCAGGGAAGGATGTATGTCTAAGGCACAAATAAAAGAATCATTTTCTATTTTCTGAATTTGTTTTCATCTTTGTGGCCTTGCTCATTGAACTGAAACAGATTGAGGCGATCAGCTGCAACACACGACTGTCCCACAGAGGACTGAAATTAAACCGCACATAAAAAGTAAAAGTTTGCCCCTCGTCTTCCAGCTGATGTATAGTTTCAGCTGTGAGAAGACTCAATTTTAGAACCGCTGAGCGACGGCGGGCGGAACAGATAACCTAGCCATCACTACATTACTACCCATCACTACAGCCATTCTGGTGTGTGTGGATGAGACAGGCTGGTTCTACTTCAGGTTGGAGCCGTCGTCTGCATTCTTGGCTTCTTTGCGGTCTATATCAATGTTCTCGTCGCCTAGCCCCCCATCATCTCCCCCCTGGAACATATCGTGGGTCCACTTCGGGCTGCTGCCTCCCTTCCGGTAGACAAAGCGGCCTCTGCGGGCTGGGAAGGAGCCGCGGCCTCTGCCACGGTTGTCTATCCAGGTTTTCTCCCCGTCTCGGTCATCGTGCTGCAAGAAAACCAGCAACTGTTTACAAAGCAGTTATAACACTCCTTACCTGGGACTAAACCCTGCCGGTAACAATGGCTATGCTCACAGCAGGAGTAACGGTTGCAACCACAACTCAAAGTGACGCTCTCACGTGTCTGAATCATTTTATATGTTTATTTGAAACATTTCTGTGTAACTGTGACCCATAGTTTTCACACTAGTGGACAAAAAAGAAACATCATGAAACATTATGAAACTTGTTCAAATATTGTGCATGTGTATATTATATTATTAGGTCATATAACAGCATAAATACTGAAGATAATAAACCCAAGCCAAGGCTGCACAGCCAGAGCTTCTAAGTGAAGTATCTTCTGATTCCCAGGCTGCACGCTCTGCTGCCCACACAGACCATAATATCCTGACAAACCCCTCCACTGATGAATAAATGACCCTGACAGAGAGAGCAGACTCACCAGGTAATATTTCCTGCTCTTGGGTGTGTATTCAGGGTCCCACTCCTCCTCTGGGGGGCGCACTACTGGGTTCATGTTGGCAGGGTTTCCGTTGCTGTTGTTTCCTGGATAATTTCCTCTGTTCCAGCCTCTCCCTCTCACTCTGGGGAACTGACATAAAAACAGATCATTTCAAAAAAATTAATAGAAAATCATAAGCACAACTTGCAGCAGGAAAGATCAGAAAAACAGAAAATGAGCCGAGGTCTCCATTGGAGCATGGGGGGAAGGTGAGGGGGTTCATGCTACGTTACCTTCACACCAACCAGGAGTGAGTGGCACATGAGTCAACATTATCACCAACATCCTCATTACTCCCTCAGAATTAGCAGGAAGGAACAGCAGTCTGCCGTCACTCCGTTAGCACAGACGGGTACAGGAAGTTGATCCGTCAGCAGAAGACAAGAGGGAGGTGTAAACTTACGAATCCACGGCCTCTGCCTCGCTCGGGGTTATGGCCCTCATAATCTCGAGGGCCGCGGTCCGCAGGCCCGCTGTAATCCTGGGGCGGGTACCGAGTGAAAGTGTAGGCCTCCTCAGGGTGATCCATCCCCTCGCCCATATACTCTTTGCCTTTGAATTGAGGAGGGTAGGGGGATGGAGAGGAGGAAGAGGAAGAGGAGGATGGAGAACGATCCCGCTTCCTTTTGGCCTTCCTGTAAACACACACAATGGCTGCGTTTTAAACACACACACACACACTCAACACAGCAGACACGCGTGTTTATCACAGAACCTGCTGCTTGACGTGAACGTATGCAACATGTAAATAAATGATGTCTGGAGAGATCTGTTTATCTTAGCAGAGATGCTAATAAGACAGACGTACTTGGACTTCTTGTGGCGTTTCCCAGATTTCTCGGAGGACCGGTCTCTACTCGGCCCCCTGGAGCCTCCCGGACTCCGCTTATCCTCACGCTCTCTGCCAGCAAACCTCTTACGCCTTTCAATATCCAAGCGAAGGTCCATTACGTCTCCTTTGAACCTATGACTTGGATCCTGCACAGATAACGGACCGTTAGTCCCTGCTGAGAATCACTGAACGGGAGAGAAAAGAACAAATATTCCAGTTCTGAGAGAAGAAAGTATGGATGTGTACGTGTAACTGCCAGACCAACACGAGCACAACATATACAGTAGCACTGTCTGTCGTTGCACTTAAGAAAAAAGTTTACTTGATTCAAACTCTGCTGTAGCAGAAATAAAACCGTTAAAATATGACTTGTAAACATTGACGGTAACCAGCTGCATGCAGGAGGCCTAGTAAACATGTTTTTTGTGGTTTGACTTTATTTTTCTTCAAATACTTACAATGGAAAGGCAATGATAAGCATCCCTTGACAGGCTTGGACTCTGGATCTTAATTCACTTCCTTTTAGCCTTTGCTTGGATTCGTACAATAACCAATAACCATATCACATAGGCTGGGGAAGCTTGCTTGGCACTTACAATACACAATTGGGCTGTTTTGACTTAGAAATATGCATCCTTTAAAAGAAAAGCACAAGGCTGAACACTGCTGCTGTGGAACGTCTCAAAGTTTCCTTGTTGCAAAGGTGTAAATGTTAAAAGGGCTGGTCACCTTGTAGCCGGCCTCCTCCATATCATCAAAGAGCTGAGAGTGCCTCTTAAAGGCACTGGGGGAAACATCGATTCTCCTGAGGCGAGAGCAAACAGTCAGTACACTCACCACGCACAGGGCTGAGCGGGTCATTGCCGATCAATCATGGGACGGGGGGATACCTGTGAATTTCTGGGCTCTTCCGTGGCTTCCTAATTTCTGCTTCTGCAGCTTTTCTTTGGTACATGGCGAATCGCTCACTTAAAGTCATTTCTGAGGACTGGAAGTGTTGAGCTGCGAAACAACGGCCACAGCAGCTGAAGAGACACGCTCGGGGGAGGAAAGGGCTGCGGGAAATGAAGGACGTACCTTTGATGTAGTGCAGAACCGAGACTATGTGCTGAGCGAACAGCTCAGAGGGGCTGCGACGGTGCTGGGCCGCCTGAACCAGCTGGAAAATGGAGCGAATCTCCGGATCTTTGTTGGTCAGCAAATCACGGGACAAGGAGGAGCTGAAAGAGAAGACGTGTACAGCCGTCAGATCATCAACTCTGTGCAGGAATCCTTCCCGCTTAGCACTGAGCTGACTGAACAAATCTAATCACAAACTAATGTTGGAACAGTTGTTCTGGTCGCTCTTCTTCCTGGAGAAACTGGCAGAAACCAAAGCACCTGTCACAGCCAGTGGAGCGTTGATTTAGCATTTCTGTTTCATTTCCTCGTACTTTTATGGAAGCTGCATAACACATCTGAGATGCTAACAAACACCAGTTTCCAATCGGTGAAGCCTTGGCCTGGAAGAGAGGTCATCAGCTGGTGCCCAACCTCCACCGGGTGTTTCCACGGTGACCGGCCAGGTGGCTGCCCCTCTCCTCCAGGCTTCCAGCTTACGCCCTCCCTCTTAGAGCCAGCCGGAGGCTCTGCGCATGACTGGGCTCGGTCCGGTGTCGTACACCGCTCGGAGAGAGGTTCCGCCTCATCCAGGCGCCCTGAGCTCCATGGAGTTTGCTCTCCTCCCTCAGGGTTCATCTTGGGTGGTGGAGCTCTCCTCCAGAGGGGTGGTCTTTGACCGCTGCCAGAAAGGTTGGGTTCCTAGACCCAGTCTTCCACTGCAGGTTTCTGCTGCTGTCTTTGCTTCTGAGGGAACCTTCTGCCTGGTGAGTCGCTACGCTAGCGGCCCACTTCTGAACATGAACATGAGCCTGAAGCGGGCTAAATGCTTTTGAAAACATCATCCCTGATACTTGAGGTCGGCTGATCTTTCAGATGTGTGGACATCTGAAGCATGTGTGTGTTAGCGTATCCATCACGTCCATACCTGGGCATGTCCTCCAGAGAGGTGATCTTCAGCTCAAACTCCTCCCGTGTTGAAGACAGGTGATGAACGGGAGAGTCCTGATGAGCTGCTGCTGCGGTTGCTGCTGCTGAGGGGAACAGCGGGCGCTCCTTCTCCCTGGACGCTGCTGGAGATGGACTCCTTCTGGACTTCTCCTTGTCTTTCTTCTCTTTCTTTTTGGACTTCTCTTCCTTCTTGGAGCTGTGCTTGCGGCTTCGGTACAGCTCCTCCTCCATATGATCCAGAGAATCTTCAACGTCTCTCCGGCTTTTCTCCTTGAACGACGGGTAGGACGTGGAGTATTTTGGCTCGTCCCCCCACTTCCCGAAAATGTCTCGAGAAGTGAGGGTGGGCTTGGAATCGCCGTCGTCATCCAGCTTGTGCTCTTTCAGGCCGTGGGACTTGAGGAACTCCTCTTCTCCAGCTTCAAAGAAAGGCAGAACCTTGTCATCTTTGAAGTCGCTGAAGGACGCGTTGAACGCTTCTCCCTTGCCTCCTTTCTCCTTGTCTTTTTCGGTGCTGCTCTGCTCCTTGCTGGAACTGCTCTCCTTCTCACCAGACTTTTTGCTTTTGTTCTCAACCAAGAACCTGAAACGGAGAAACAGTCTGAGCACCTGAGACACCAAAACCACAGCCAGTGAGGTGAAAAAGACAACGAAACGTGCTCAGCAGAGGACACCCTGGACGGGTGAGACAAAGTAGCTACGCATCCGACTGCACGAAGTCTGTCGATAATAACACGTTTCCTCATTTCAGGGGGAGATAAATACTGCCTGACTGGTGTTGGTTTACCTCCTGAGACATTGTTTCAATAAAAAATAAGTGCTCAGATCCAGCCGTCCACCTTGAGCGTGACAAGCTGATGCTAAAGGAGGTAAAGGTAAGCGGGCCTGACGTCAGCAAGGCAGAAAAGCAGAAATGTTTACGCAGCTTTGACATCCAGTGTGGATCAAGGTGCTCATCCCCAACGCAACAACAACAACAATACGTTAAAAATACTTACCTCACACCACCCATTCATCCTGTTAGCTCACAGAAAAGGACAACAGCCGGCTACAGTTTTATAAAATCAGGACTCTTATTATGTCCTCCCCTCTAAAGTGCTTTCTCCCGTGGCTCTTTGAAAAAGGCTACATGTTTGAAAGAAACATACATTGATGGTCTGTTAAAAACAGAGAACCAAACCACAAAATGCAGCCGCAGGTAGACGCTTGAGAAAGTAGCGGACGTACTTTTTGAAGGCAGCAGAGATCACATTCTTCTCGCCCTCTTTGGCTTCCTCCTTTGAGAAGAAGCCAAAACCTCCGTAGGTGCCCGAATCTCCCGATTTGGTGGGGCTCTTGTCTGGAGGAGACACGCGGCCAACGCTTTTCCACAGGGTGCCGCCGCTTGAGGCTCCTTTGGCGTCAGGGTCGCTGCTGGCGCCGTCTTTCTTATCGTCTGGGCTGGCCTGCTTGGGGCTGGCGTCATAGTCGATCCATTTACCGCCAGACGCCTTTTCGATCACGCTGCCCTCCGCCTGGCCTGACTTCTCAGACTGGCCGCTGCCTGCTTTCGCCTCCTTGGACTCGGGCTTGCCTTTGCTGCCCCGGTGGCGTGGAGACGAAGACCGGGACTGCGAGGAATAGCTGGACCGCCTGGACTGTCGAGACTTCCCCGAAGACGAGCGGTCCGAGTAGCGAGAGCGGCTCCGGCTACCTGAGCGCTTCTTAGGTGTGCGGGAGCGCCCCCTTCTGGGGCTGTGTGACCGGTGGTCCTGGCGGTCATGCCAGCCCCCACCACCACCACCGCCGCCACCGCCACCACCTTGCCAATTGCCCTTGTAGCCGTAGCCGCCTCCTCCACCTCTGTTCTGGTAGTGGCCGCGAGCGTAGTAGCCTCGGTTCCGCCCACGGTAGTGATACGGCCTCCGGTAGCCTCGGTTGTAGCCTCTGAACCCGCCTCTGTTGTCCCTGGAAGGGTAGTTTCTATAGGGTGGAGAGTGAGAACGAGAGTGGGATCGAGACCTAGATCTGCAGAAAGAAAGCAAAGAACACAAAAATGATACCCGTTGATAAAGATAGCGAAGACCAGGGGGAGGATTTAACTCAGCCACGGTGCTGAAAACAGGCGGCTGTGAAACGCCGCAACCAACAACAGCCACAGGTCGAAGGTCAATGCAAAGTCCCACCACTTCACTAAAGCTGGAACCCTCTCTCCATTCAACGGTGAGTCCTTTACCAGCCACGAGTGTGTTACTTCTCTTTTCTTTTGAAAACATAACATGTCACACTTCATTAACTGCCAGTTAAAACTAGATTTTTAAAAAAATGAATTTCCTTCCTGTGGGAGCCAGACGGGTCCAGGGGAGGCGTGTTGTGGAAAAATTAGATAGCAGAAGAAGTGAATGGCCCCGAGTGGTGGGTCAGAGTCATTCAGCACACTAAACACAGAACCACCGACGCATACGGTTGCATTGCGCTGCAGCACGCATGGCTAAGGCGGCTGGAGCCCAAAATATGGCTGAAACATTTCTGCTTCCTGCTGCCAAAGATGCAAATTTAGGGGATAAAAACATCTGCTGGCATCATCATCATAGCAGCTACTCTGCAGAGCTCCCCAACAACAGCCAAGATCCCTCTTCAAATAACCTGAAGCTATAAAAAAAGCCTGGTTTTGGTGCAGCGTTTCAGGGGAATGCGGCGTGATCACCACTCAGCGGCCGTGAGCTTTGGACCTTCCTACAACAGAACTAGAACGCAAACACACAAGAGCACCCTGAAAAACAAAACCACGTGTTTCACCACGACTGACCTGTTATCGGATATTAGTCATTACAATCAGACTTGCAACTAAGTCCAGAAATATAGAGCCAAGATTATTTTGATGAGCCAGAGACCAACAAATATGGAAATGCCTTTTAAGCGCCAACTATAAACCTGCAGTAACTGCGGCATAAAAGCGCTACGTACGGATACAACATGTGCCCAGCCTGGTGTACCTCAGGTGTGTTCGGTGAAGCTGTTGGTCACCTTACCGATAATGACGTTTTCTGGATCTGGAACGGGAGCGGCTCCTGGAGTGAGATCTAGAGTAAGATCTGGACCTGGACTTGGATCTGGAGCGTGACCGAACCGGAGAATTCAAAGCCTTGGACATTTTTGCACTTAGGCAGGATTAAGTATCGTTTCCCTCTGGAAAAAACACAGAAACCAAATTTAAATTTGTTGAAGCAGCATTTTACATTTGTACTTAGGCTCTGCTACATTGAAAAATACAAATACAGGGTATTTCTAAACTTCCATTTAGTTGTGATATTGTTAAGAGAGGTAAAAAACAGGCAGTGCCTGCAGAAAGAACAACAGTTATCAGTCATCCATGGACGGTCTCAGCAGCTCTAATTTCATTCCTAACACTAGCAAAGCTCTGGCAGAGCGCAGACCCCCGCCAAGCAGCTCATCTCCCCACACGTGACTTCCACTCAAAGCAAATACTCCGGTTTCTTGGAATACCTTCGGTGAGTGAGTGCTACCGTGTGTGGCTGCGCCTGTATCCAAAGGTCAGCCTCGGCAGATTACTGACTGAGTCTGATCGGAGAAGATCAGATCAGAGTTGTCTTCCTTTGATGGAGGTTGTTCAACTTAAAAATAACTACAAGTTAACCACTGGCAGTAGTATAGTATATCTAGGCAGTAGTGATAAACAGCCGTATGATCAAAGCCCCTTGTGTGAACCACAGACGTGCTTGTTTCCTGTTTGAACAGTTGCCATGCGCCGAACCTGCGTTGCTATGTAAACACAGCATGTCCACATTCAGGCCACACAAAGAAGGACTGCAGCCAGCAGATAAAAAGGTGGCAAACCAGATTAATTTCGGCTCTAAATCGTACAGGAGCCTGAATTAATGCCACATCCTCACCGGCATCATGTACTCATTCAAAATACCCATTTTTGTGCATCGCCATGGGAAAACGTGTCTGTGCCCACCATGCTATCTGGACCGTGTTTGCCTTTCCATTAGATCAAAAAGTCAACAGTAAATTGGAATTGAAACTGCAAAACAAACCAGAAATATTCTCAAACGGACAGAAGTAAACTAGTTTCGGCCGGTTTAAGGCTGCTAAGTCTTTCCTTAGGACCCAACAATAACCAACCTTCCTGGGGGAAGGTTAGTGTTTGGAGAGACAGTATCTCCCTCCTCAACCGTAATAAAACCGGAATGGCTGGTGTGGCCCATTTAGAGGTGAAACGTGGAGGCCTCATAGTTATGCTGTAATAGCGCTGCTTGCTGCAATAAGACAACCACTGCAAGTTGAAATTTCAGCTTCCTCCCATTTATCTAAAAATAACGAAAATATTTTACATTCTAACGACGCATCCGTTTGATGCCCATTTGCCCGTACGTTACGTGCGTTACGTGCAAGGCTTCAACAATCGCAAAGTTACTCAAATGACAGATTTTCCAAGAAAAAACGCACACGTTAATGCGTTAGTAACGCATATTCGGTTCATTTAGTTGTGAGAACACGCAACACTGTCGTAAAAGTCCCAAAATAACTAGCCATTGCTACCGATAGCATGACTGCGTCCGTCCGAAGCTAATCACGGGTAGCACGGCTAACGTTTATCATGCGTTTGTTTAAAAAAAAAAAAAAGGGGCAACATTGCACTTACCTTTTCCTTCTTTTAACGCTGTTGATCGAAGTTTGTGTTGATATTTCACCGATTGGAGCGACCTCAGAGGCTAAGCTGCGAGCTCGACAGGTTGTTTCTTCCTGGTTTCAGTCGACGGACTCACGATAAATGGATGCTAGCAAATTAGCGCCAACCATGCAGTTAGCATTATCACAGAAAGCGATAAAAAATTAGCAAGACTTAAGGACACAGAGTGCCTCGAATTGAGTTTACCAAACGCCTCCTTATCGAATGCATCCAAATGTCTTCGAATATATAGTAAGGAACGTTAAAAGCTGCTTTCTAGACGCATTCGATCAGAACCGTAGCGCACGGTCGTCAGAGAAAGTTAGCCTCCATTCCTCCAAGTGAAACCACGCGATACTTCGATGCTGGGAGCGGGAGCAGGGGTCGAATTACCGCGCGAGCGTGTGAGGCACTTCCTGGATGACTTCCGGTCACAGATTGGCCAGTAGCTGATGCTAAAAACAAAAACAACAAAAAAACAGCAAAATGTTGTCAAATTCACAAGATCCTCGACACATCTGTGGAGCACAAACTGATCTTATGTCAAATCTTTTGAGAGAGACGTTCGGTCACCGCTGCGAAGTCTTGTTTAAAGTGGGCTAATGGGGAAATATTAAATGTATGCTAGGTCTCCCTGGAACCAAAAAGGCAGCCTTTTGTTAACGGCATCACTGAAACAGAGACCTCCACACCAGCAGCTGTTTACAGCCTCCGCATACCCGAGCACATGACAGTTGCAACAACACTATTTTTATCTAATGAAAAGCCTTATAACACCTCCTATCACTGACAGATTCCACCCCAGCCCCCCCGCTGGCTGTGGACAGAGTTCTGCTGAAGGACGCTGGAGTCGGACACACCACCCACCGACCCGGCTGGCAGGTTTTCCAAGAAATATTACTTTTGTTTTGAACTGTAAATATAAAACAGCATAGTTTGTTGTCAGTGCGTGGCACAAGTGTGTGTTATTATAATGGAATTTTTAAAAGGAACAAGATTTGGGGCATCTAAAGCGCTGGTTTGTGTTTGGCCCGGTCCAGTCGTGGGCTCCTTCCCCCCCTTTGACAGAAAACACTTCGCTGTCCTCTTCATTTGCAGCACAGGTGCAGAGGTTAAAATTAGCCTGCAGTAAATCTGTGCTGCAGCTGCAGCTGCAGCGTAGCGCCACAGATGGCTCCTGGTCTGCTGCTCCCTGCTATGATGCTGTTTAAGGTCCGAAGAAGATGAGGAGCGCTTTGAGCCAACGGACCTGGACGCGGAAAGTCAGAGTCAGCACGCTGAAGGCTCCTGGGACTTTTGACAGCGATGAAACGTGTCTGTAAGTGTCCCTGAACCCATCAGGTCACGACCTTATCAAAGGCTGAGCGCTGACGCTGACGGTTGGCCCCCCCTCTCAGGCCTCTCCAGGGATGGAAACACACCTCCTTCCTCTCTCATCTGGTGGTGAGCAGAGTCAACCAGCTGAAGGATGGAAGCGGTCGGACTCTGACCTGCTGTGACTGCACACACCTGCACGGACCAGTGAGGCCCATCAAATGAAACACACAACGTTCGGGAGCTAAACTTCTGCTTGCGATGGTGAAAAGGGGCCCAACTTGCCTCCTGTTTGCATCAGTGTTGCTTTATTTTAATAGCTTTGATGTCATCCTCACTGTGATGGATTTAATATGCACTGAGCACAACGTTTGATACCGTGCATCATCTGTAATTAAAGGTGAAACGGTCCAATCCCTTTGATAAAGCTTTATTTCACAGATCCTGTGGAACAAGGGGCCGAGGCAGCCAGGCTCATACACATTTACACAGACTGTCTGTCCTCACGACGCTCCTTATGTTAAATAACTCAAGACAAAAACAACAAACACACACACGGTTCAACTTAAAGTAACAGCAACAGTATTATATTGACGGCAACAATAACAACCATTGTCAAATATTATGTCTTTTCAGGATTTTATAATGTTCTTTCTAAAATTTGTTACATAGTCATCTTTAAGGTGCACCAGAACATTTTTTTTTTTCGTGGTGTTCAATAAAATTTGACTCGTTTTGCACCAGATCACGCAGCGAAGGGAGCGAGCATATTTTTATTTTACATTTCAAAGTCGTTTTCTTGAATCTTTCCTCAGACAGAGCCGATGTCCTGCTCATCGTCCTCCTCCGTGAAGGATGTCGTAGCTGTGGATGCAGAGCAGTCTGTTTGGCACGCTGTTTTTTTTTTTTTTAATAAGCCGCTGTGGTGTGGTGCGAATCCCATAGCTGAAGATGAGATGTAAGGCGCGTCTCCTCATCCTCACAGAACCTCTGCAGGACCAGGAGCAGAACGGTGCAGAAGGTGAGGAAAAGGTGTTGCACATGTTTATTCTGGCAGCCTGTGGTGTGGACCAGGGTAATTACCACCACTGATAGTCAGATGTGGCCATAATTTCCACAACTTTGACCTGCAGCTGAATAAATCCCTGCTTAGGTACAAGCAGAAAGCGCCCCCCGCTGGTTAACGTAGGTAGGACAAGGGGTGTCGTAATTAAACTAGTTTTTTCTGTGCGTGAGGGGCTGAAGATGACCAGTCAGGGGTTTAATTCCACTCTTAATCAACATTGCATCTGCCCACATCAGAGTTCTTTCAGTCCGTCTAATTACCTGCGACGTGCTGGGGCTTCATGGCGCCCGTCTTCATCAGGAAGGGCTCTCCAGCCTCGAATGGCAGGATGGGCTGAGTCTGTGCCGGGTTTCCGTGGATGATCTCCTCAAAGTCAGCTTTCTCCCCGTTGGCCTGGAGGCCATTCTGGTGGGCGGGGGCCTGGAGGCCGTTGATCAGGGGAGCAGAAGCGGTTTGCGAGGCTGCAGTCGTGTTCGGCAGGTTCCCAGCTGCTGCGCCATGATAAACAGTCATATTCCACACACACTTGAGCCGTCTGACGTCCCTTTACAGGCGGGACACTTACGTTTGCTGAGGTCCGAGTCCTTGCCGTTGACCTGCGGAGAAGCTTTGGCCTCCTTCTGCGGGTTGAAAACATTCAAAACGTGACGAGTTTGCATTTAAAAAACCAGTTAATGCTTCCTGGGATGGGTTTGAGCCCAGCAACCTTGTCTCCTGCATCGCTTTTGCGGGTCCTCTTCATGATCTCCTCCAGGCGCTGCCAGAGGAGAGAGGAAGAAGGTGAGGAGGGGACAGGCCGGCTGCAGGTCAGCGGCTTTCACGCCTCCTCACCTTCTTCCTCTCCAGTCGTTCCTGCTCCTCTTTCTGGAAATGCTTCTCCCTCTCCAGCCGCTGGCGCTCAGCCTCCTCCCGGGCTTTAGCTTCGGCCTCCTCCCTCTGAGCACAGAAAACACACTTTAATGTCCCTGACTGAGCTCAACCGCACACCTTCCGCATCACACCTCCAAATAAACACATTTTGGTGTCAAAAGACATTTTTCAGTAGGAAATCTAAGGCTACACTTCGAAATAAAATAGGTAATAAACTGTTGTATCTGTTTTTGCAGATTGTTTCATATTTTCTCTGCTTTTTCTCTGGGAACCAGCAGGGGGCAGCAGAAACAGCACCCGTCCCCTCAGAGTGGATCTGTGTCATCAAGTTGAGGGAATATTCCCCCCGAACTGAGCAGATGTGTGTGAGTCAACACTGAATCATTTCTGCCTGGTTGTTAAATAATGGTCCAGTTGAGGAGGAAAGAGGGGAAAGGTCACAGCTGATAGCAGCTGATAGCTTCAAGCAGGACTCTCGGAGGTGGCCGGCGTTCATCGCCATGATGGAGGTCACCAGCTGGTACCTGGGGCCTCTAACCACGCCTGACGTGCATCATCCAGCACAGCCTCACATGGCCTTTAATCTGCCCAGATGCCAGACAGCTGGGGTGAGGGAGTCTGATGTCTGCTGGACCCCCGCTGGCAGCTCGTCCTGAGATCATGTACGCAGCAGATGGCAAATGAGCTTAAACTGTGTGTGTGTGTGTGTGTGTGTGTGTGTGTGTGTGCTTAACGCACAATTAGAGGCTCCGCCATTTATTATGGCTCAAAGAGCATGGTGTATTTACAGCCAGACCTGCTGCAGATCACTTATTTTTCCTGGAGGGGATTTATCGAGCATAAACACACACACACAAACACACACACACACACACACACACACTCTGGATCAAGCAGTCTGATTAAAACCAGCTCATGTCATTTCCTGAATGTTTTCAAGTGCACAAAAGGCCGGCTTTGCAAAAATGAATATTCAACAGCAGATCAGCCCCTTTTTGAGATGACCCTGTCAGTTTTTAGGGAGCAGGGGCCCCTCTGGAGGAGCATTCCAGAGTTACTGGAGCCAACAGCAGGCTGGGGCCGGAGGTGGGCTGAATGAAGCTGGGCGGAGCCGCCCTGTGACCCACCTGCCTCTGCAGCCTCTCGTTCTCCTCCTGCTCGGCTCTGGCTCGCTCCTGCGCCTCCTTCTCCTCCCTCAGACGCTGCTGCTCGGCCATGAAGCGCGCCTCCTCCTCCCTGCGCCTCCTCTCCTCCGCCTCGCGGGCCACGGCCTCCTCTCGGAGCACCCTGCAGGAGGCGGGCGTGGTTAGCGCCGGTGGGGCGTGGCTCCCTGGCAGAACCGCAGCTCTCACCTGTTCCGGTTCTCCTGCTCCAGCCGCTCCTGCTCCTCCCGCTCCCGCTGCTCCCGCGCTTGCCTGCGCTTCTCCGCCAGCGCTCGTGCCGCCTCCTCGGGGTCGTTGGTGCCCGCCGAGGGCCTGCTGGCGGAGGAGGAGGAGGCTTCAGGGGATGGAGCGGACGCCTCGACGGGTGGAGCAGCTGGAGAGGCGACCGCGGGCGCCGGGGAAGCCGGGCTGGCGGACACCACGATGGCAGGAACGGGACTGGAGCCTGGGACAGAGGTGAGGAAAACACACATCAACAGGACAGCTGACAGCATCAGCCAACAAACGCATCATGAAGGAGGAAAAATGTGTACAAGTTTTACAAAATCTGAGCGTTTCATCTGGATGATAACAATGATGAAAGGAAAGGACAGGCTGAGCAGGGGCGCTATGCTAACCTAACCTTGATGGTTGTTCTGCGTGTCTGGTGTGTAAACACATCAGCAGGTGTTCACATAACTCCAGCATAAAGAACCAAACTCCTAATCTCACTTGACATCACTAAAACCACTGAATTCTTCATCCTCGCTGTCGCTGCTGAAGATGCGGAGGCAGACGAGGCGCCGCTGCCTCTTCTCTCTGGTTTCTGCAGAACGTGAGTGTCTTTTCGGGGGCGTTTGAGCTCAGTCTTCCTCAGACGTCTTTGTTAGCGGCGCTTGTTAGCTCGGTCCAGGCGGACACCCACCCTGCTCCTCCCGGCTGTGGCGCTGCTGGACCTCCTGCTGGTTGTGGATGGCGACCACGGCGGGCGTCTGGGGCTGGACCCTGGCGGGCGTCTGGGCCCGCTTCGGCCTGCTCTTGGTACCGGGAGGCGTCTTCTTGCCCGGGGGGGTCCTGGCGGCGGCCGCAGGCACCAAGGGGGACAGAGGCCGGCTCCTGGGGGCTGCGGGGGACGGCGCTCTGGTCCTGGCTTTAGGAGTGCTGCTGGGAGGGAGACAGGTGAGAGCGGGGCCGGGGCCCCTGGAGCCGCTGCGGGGGCCAGCCCCGGCCCCTGGCTCCAGGTCTGCATCTGGGCGTCCTCGCTGGTACCTGCTCTCCGCCCTGGACCTCTGCACCGCTGCGCCGGGCGACGCCGTCTGCCTCCGCTTCTGGACGGCCTCTTTCGTCAGGGCGCTTCTCTCTTTTTCGTTCTCTCGCTCCTTGTCCTTCTTCTCTTTCTTCTTTTTCTCCACCTTTCAAAGAAGAGGCGACAGCAGGCGGTTACGAGCACGGGCCACCGTGGACGCGACTGGCCCACGCTTGTTTGTTAAAGGAGAAAAGCTGCGAGAAGGCGGAAACAACAACAAAACTACATCCAAACGTGTGTGTGTGTGTGTGTGTGCGTGTGCGTGTGCGTGCGTGCCTACCGGTGTGGAGTTGCGTCTGCGCTGGCGCTGCGTGATGTCTGGCGTGCTGGCGGAGGAGAGTCTCCAGCGCTCGGCGGAGGCGTGGGCGGAGGCGTGGTGGGAGCAGGCGCTGAGCGGGCTGACGGAGGCCGAGCGGGAGCAGTGCTGAGCGTCTGTCGCACACGGAGAGCGAGCTGTCAGCGCGTCCGGGGGGGGGAGGGGCGTTCACGTGCACACTCACGGGCGTCGCTGCTGTTGAGCAGGGCGGCGGCGCTGCGGCTGCGGGCCAGGAAGGACAGCGTCGGGGTCATGAGGCGCTCCACGATGCGGCTCTCCCACGGGCTGAGGCGCAGGCTGCGGGCTGACACCAGAGGGCGCCGTCAGTGGCGGGTTGCCGTGGCAACAGAGGCACAGGTCGCCAACGCCACACACCCTCATGTCTGCTGCGCTGGTGCAGCCTCACACACACCCACACACACACACACCAACACTATGATTCTGCACCCTGAAGGCGGCGTGACGGTGCAGTCCCGTCCGGGGACGGAGCCTCCGTCACGCCGTCCCGCCTGATCAACAGCGCTGCTGCACGGCTGCAACGTCACCTGATCGACGCCTCTCACCAGCAGCAACGCCACCGCCTCCTGTTGCTAAGCAACAGAGGGGGCTGAGCTGCAGCCGGAGGTTGCTCCACCCGCCTGCTGGTGATATAACGGCTTCATTAAGATGCTCCGGACGGAGGCTGAAAGCGTCAAATGCTGGTGAAGCTGAGGGGACCCAGGCTCTTCCAAACATCCCTGCCCCGGAGCATCATGGGAGTTATTTGGACAAGTTGTAATAAAGGATCATTTATAGCGTGACATGTCGCGTTAGGATTGGGTTGCAAAGAGATTTTTCATGTGTTTACTGTCCCGGTTGTGCAGCTACACGTCCCATCGCCATGGAAACAGACTGTGTGTTTGCACTAAAGAACGCATGAAGCAGCACAACATGTAATTCATCTGATGACCTTCACTTTCCAACACACACTTCAGTATTCCCACCACCAGCAGCAGAGTTGGGGGGGGGGGGGGGGGGGGGGGGGGGG
>BJFM01006890.1:0-15290 GCA_016586285.1 Arothron firmamentum
CACTTTTGCAATATCATCGCCATAAACTTTAGGATAATGATGTCCAAAATTATTATCTTTTAAATCTTCAATTAATTTATCAGCTTGAATTTCTGCATCTTCTAAAGTATCCGAAGAAACCTCTAACATTAAAACAGCTTCAGGGTCGCCTTGTAAAAAGAATCTGTTTTTAGCTTGTTCTCGGTTGTTTTTAGTGCAATCTAAAATAACCTTATCCATTAATTCACAGGCATACAATTTATGTTTCATTGCAGTAACCGTAGCTTTTAAACTTTGGTTGATACTTGTAAAATGCGGACAAACCATAATACTAAAAGTAGGAGGTAAGTCGTTTAATTGTATGGTGATTTCTGTCGAAAAAACCAAGGTTCCTTCACTTCCTGATAAAAATTTTGCAGGATTTATAGTTGTTTCATTTCCTCCGAATAAATCGGATTTTAAAAATTCATCCACCGCATATCCTGTATTTCTTCTGTGGATTTCTGGCTTTGGAAACTCCTTTATAATTTCTTTTTGAATTTCTTTTTGAGAAAGTTCGTTATAAATGGTTTTATAAATAGCTCCTTCTAAAGTATTTTTAATTTTTTTCTGATGAAATTCTTGCGAAGTAATTTCTGAGAAAAAAACATCACTACTATCGGCTAAAATTCCTTGTATAGCAATTACTTTATCGCGAGTAACTCCGTAGCGAATTGAGGTGCTTCCTGATGAATTATTCCCAACCATTCCACCAATCATACAGCGATTAGAAGTGGAAGTATTAGGTCCGAAAAATAATCCGTAGGGTTTTAAAAATCGATTTAAATCATCACGAATAATTCCAGGTTGTACGGTAATTGTTTTATTTTTTTCATCAAAAGATAATATATTGGTAAAATGCTTCGAAACATCGACCACAATTCCATCACCAACACATTGCCCTGCTAACGAAGTTCCTGCAGTTCTAGGAATTAATGTAACGTTATTTTTGGTAGCAAAATCGATTAGTATTTTAATATCTTTTGCATCTTTCGGATAAGCAACCGCTAATGGAATTTTTCGATATACAGAGGCATCCGTAGCATATAAGCTTTTATGTAAATCATCAAAAAATAAGGTTCCTTGTAAGCTTTTATCTAAATTTAATAATAGTTTTTTATCTGTCATCGCTGTCATTTTTTTCTTTTAATTACTCAATAGGAATATTTCTTTTAAAGCAGGTATCAAAGCAAATAAAAGTGTCGGTTCCTGCAACGCCGTTTATTAAATGTACGTTATCGTATAGTATTTTTTGCAAATGTTCATTGTCTTTGGCGTAAATTAAGATAAAAATGGCATAATTACCCGACACAAAATTACATTCGGTAATTTCAGGGATTTTTTCTAAAGCCTTCATTACTTCTTTTGCAAAACGTGCTTCTCGCAAGCGAATACCAGTGTATGATTTGGTTTTATAGCCTAATTTATTTTCTTCTAAAATAAATTCAGCATTTTTTATAACCCCTTCGGTAGTGAGTTTTTTTATCCGCTGATGAATTAAAGAATTCGAAACATTTAGTTCTTCAGCTATTTGCGAATAAGCTTTTCGAGCATCGGAACGTAATTTTAGTAGTATTTGTTTATCGATATAATCAAATTGATTATTCATTTTCTATTTTTTGATTGAGAGAATGTTATTTTGGTTTTTTAAAGCTGATAATTTTATTGTTTTACCATAAAATAACTAATTAAGGTGTAAAATTAATCATTTTAAGCTTTTATTAAAAGGAATATGATTTAATTTGTAGTAAAAATTATCAAAACATGACAACAGCACAAATATTTGACAAATTATGGAAAGAATACTCAGAGCGTACTCCTTCTGCACAAAAAATCAATGATTTATTTAAAGCAAAAGGTAATGAGATTTATAATGATCACGTTGCTTTTAGAACTTTTGATGATGAACGTGTAAATATTGAAGTATTAGCAGCACCATTTTTAGCCGCTGGTTATAAGGAATGTGGCGATTATACTTTTGAAGCAAAAAAATTATATGCCAAACATTACGAGCATACCACCGATAAAAATGCACCACGTGTATTTATTAGTCAGTTAAAAACAAAAGAGTTTTCGGCGGAATTACAAGCAACTGTAAAACGTTTAATCGATGGATTATCTGAAGAAGATTTAAACCCTGCCGAGTTAGTTTTTAAAGGTCGTTTATGGGAACAACCTTCTTTTGAAGTTTATGAAAAATTACAAGCAGAAACAGAATATGCTGCATGGTTATATGTAAACGGATTTTGTTCAAATCACTTTACCGTAGATGTAAATAAATTAGATACTTTTAAATCATTGCAAGAAGTAAACGAATTTTTAAAAGAGAAAGGTTTTAAAATGAATACTTCTGGTGGCGAAATTAAAGGAACTCCAGCGGTATTTTTAGAGCAATCAAGTGTTTTAGCTGATAGAATTCCTGTAGCTTTTAAAGAAGTTACCAAAGAAATTACGTCTTGTTATTATGAGTTTGCTTTCCGTCATGCCATGGAAAACGGTGAATTATATTCTGGTTTTATTGCAGGTTCAGCCGATAAAATTTTTGAAAGTACCGATATGAAATTGTAATTCCCCTTTATTTAGAAATGTTATTTTAATAGCTTTTTTATATGTTAAAAAAAGTCGTGCATCGAGCTGTAATAGCTTGATATACGGTTTTTTTTTGTTTGATGATTAAAGTTTTTTTAATAATTGAATTCAGTATGACAGATAATCTGATTTAATTAAATGTAAGGTTTGTTTGTCTAATTGTAATGTTTATTTTACATTTGATAAACTTTAAATGATAATTATTATGAAATTAGATTATTTATTTCCTTATAAATTTAAAAAAACAGGATGGATTTTACTTGTTAGTTCTCTGATTATTGGCTTGGTTACCTTAATTTACGAGTATGAACCAAATTGTTTAACTTTTAAAGTTCCTGCTATTTTTATAGATGAAAATAATAAATTTGGAATGGTTAAAAATAATATTTTAAATGAAATTTTAGGAGTTCTAATTATTATCAGTTCTTTACTTGTTGCTTTTTCTAGAGAGAATATAGAAGATGAATATATTTCGAAAATAAGATTAGAGTCGTTAGTTTGGGCAGTATATGTTAACTATGGTATTCTTTTATTTTCTTTTTTATTTATTTATGATCTTTCCTTTTTATGGGTTATGATTTTTAATATGTTTACGGTTTTATTATTTTTTATAATAAGATTTAATTGGAAAATTTATAAACTTTAAAAGTCAGCTAATTATGAAGAATACTATAAAAGTTGAAAGAGCTAAAAAAAATATTACTCAAGCGGAGTTGGCTAAATTAGCTAAGGTTAGTAGGCAAACAATAAATGCTTTAGAGTTAGGGAAGTACGTTCCGTCAACAGTTTTAGCATTAAAATTAGCTCATGTTTTTGAGGTTGAAGTAGGTGTAATCTTTGCCTTAGAAGAATCTGATTGGGTTTAAGATAAAATTATTTTTCAGCAAAAAAAGCCTTAGATTTTATCTAAGGCTTTTGTAAAATAAACTAAAAATTTCAGTATTATTTAAAAGTAGAAGTGATGTTTATTGCTACATCATCCCAGGTTTTAGAAACCCCGTCATCTCCTTTATGTAAATCTTTACAAGCTTCATTTAAAGAGGCTAATGCTTTTGCTGCATTCCAATTTGTAATTTTTAAATTTCCTGTTATGCTAAAAACTTTTCCGTTAATTGTATAGGTAAACGCAAGTTTTTTAGTAACACCATTCATGGTAATATCAGCATAACCAGTAGTATCGTTTTCTAAAACTAATTTACCAGAAAGTAATTTAGTGTTGTCCATAATACCAAAGAAAAATTTCTTAATTTTAAAATCTCTACTTGATTCTTTTGTAAAAACACTACTTACAGGTATTGAAAATTCGGCATTATTAATTGCTTCTTTAACAGTATTTCCTTTTCCATTAGCAGTTATTGTAACTTTTTTGAAAATACCATTTACAGGTGCTTTTTTTGTTGTTTTGTAAGCTGTCCAATTAATAGCATTATTTGCATCTTGCAATACAAAAGCAAATTTTTCGGCAATTACTTCTTTTTTAATTACTTCCTTTTTAGTCGTTGTTTCCTTTTTAGCAGTCGAATTACAAGAAATTAAGCTACTAACAGCAATAAATACGAATAAAGAATAAATGATTTTTTTCATGATAATTATTTTATAATTGAATTGACTAAGTTGATGTATTCTTGTTTTGCTTGATTTTCATTCATGCCTCTTAATTGTATCCAGGCATTAAATTTAAAGCTATTTCTTAAATTGTCATTGTCATTGTCATTTTCATTAAGGGCAAACATATCTCCTTTTACAGCTTGTTTGTAGTAACTGTAAAGCCTAAGCATAGTATCGGGAGGTAGCTTTTCTTTAATACTAGAAGCTTTTTCGTAAGCTTCTTTAAATTGTATGTCTAAAGTATTTAGCATAAAAAATAATCGGGTATAATTACAGTATATAATGTATGTATAAGTAAACGAACGGCGCAAGGAAAAACAAGCTATCGAGCCTGTCTAATAAACCTCCATGACCAGGCATAATTGTACCGCTGTCTTTAATATTTGCTTGCCTTTTAAATTTAGATTCGACTAAATCGCCTAAAGAACCAAATACAGCAACAATAATGGCTATAAATATCCAATTTAATATTGAAAAAGAGCTAGGATATTCTCCGAATTTTCCAATTAAAACAGCCCCTAAAACAGCAAATAATACACCACCAATAAAACCTTCAATTGTTTTTTTAGGAGATACTGCTTCAAAGAGTTTGTGTTTTCCAAAATTTTTACCAACTAAAAAGGCAAAACTATCGTTTGTCCAAATTAATAAAATGATATAAATTATAATATTTGGATGATAATTACCTTGAATAAATGGTAGCTTTATTAAAAAATAAAATGGTAGTATTAAATAGATACTATGTAAAAATATTTTTTGTAGGGTAGTGGTCGTTTTTATTGGTTTTGTAGTAAGTAAATAATAAAGTAATCCTACTAAGCCAACTAATGAAAATCCGATTAAAAAACCACCAATATAAAGCGGTATTTTAATAGTAGCAACATAAATAATAGCCAGCAAAAGCACATAGGGTACTATATTTTTTAGCTGTAATATTCTTGAAAATTCAAAAACACAGATAGCTGAAAAAATAGCGATTAATACAATATATGATTCTGCAGAAAAAAGGATTGCTGCTATGAAAATTATAGCATAAACAAGTCCTGAAATACTTCTAGTTATTAGGTTGCGCATAGTTTATAAGTCTTCAAAGAGAAGTAAATATAAGTTTTTTGAGTTACTATTACCATAACTTAAAAAACTACCATCTTCAACTTCTATTTTATAATTTGTTGTTGAACAAATATTGGTAGGAATGTTTCCACTAAAATGTGTTTTTATACCTGTTAAACCTTCGCTCATATTTTTTACTAACTGACTTGTTGTAGCATAGACAATAAAGTTTTCAGAGTGAGAAGGTAATTTTTCACTTCCTAATTGATTTGAGGAAAATAAAATATCACCATTATTGGCAATTAAGTGTTCACAGGAAGTAAAAAAAGGAATTTCTTTAGAAGGTTTTTCTTGGGTATAAGTACCTGTTTTTTTAGTAATTTTTAGTAGATCAAAATCAGAACAGGTAAGCTGTTTCCAGTTATTTTCTTGTAAAATTTGAATTAAATTAACCGATACTTCATCAATAGAAGTACAGTATAAAAATTTACCACCTTTGCTGATAAAATTATGCACAAAGGAATCATCTAATGATAAATTAACTTCCTGTTCGTTAATTAATTTATCGTTAGATGATTTTTTATAGGATTTATATAATCTTTTTAAAAAGTTCATTGAAATAAAAACTATTCTTCAATTACTGGGGTTGTTTTTATTTCTTTTTTTTCAAAAGGTCTTTCACCAAATATTTTTTCTAAATCAACTTTAAACATCACTTCTTTTTCAAGTAATAATGCGGCAAGTTGACTAAGTTTATCTTCGTGTTTGGTTAATAAATTAATAGCTCTTTCGTATTGAGCTTCAATTATTTTAGAAATTTCTTCATCAATAATTTTAGCAGTATCATCACTATAAGGTTTTACGAAACCGTCATTTCCTGATGAGTCATAATAAGTAACATTACCTACTTTTTCGTTTAAACCATAAACAGTAACCATAGCACGAGCTTGTTTGGTTACTTTTTCTAAATCACTTAAAGCTCCTGTAGAAATTTTGTTGAAAATTAGTTTTTCAGCAGCTCTACCACCCATGGTAGCACACATTTCATCGAGCATTTGTTCTGTTTGAATAATTTTCCTATCCTCTGGAAGATACCAAGCAGCCCCTAATGATTGACCACGAGGAACGATAGTAACTTTTACTAACGGTGCGGCGTGTTCTAACATCCAACTTACTGTTGCATGACCAGCTTCATGAAAAGCAATTACTTCCTTTTCTTTTGGGGTAATTACCTTATTTTTCTTTTCTAAACCACCAACAATTCTATCAACAGCATCTAAAAAATCTTGTTGTTCAATTGCTTCTTTGTTGTTTCTTGCTGCAATTAAGGCAGCTTCATTACAAAGATTAGCTATATCAGCACCAGAAAAACCAGGTGTTTGTTGTGCTAAAAGTTCTAAATCAGTATTTTCAGCTAATTTTAATGGTTTTATGTGTACATCAAAAATTTCTCTACGTTCGTGTAAATCTGGTAAATCTACATAAATTTGACGGTCAAAACGTCCTGCACGCATTAAAGCACTATCTAACACATCAGCACGGTTTGTAGCAGCTAATACAATAACATTTGTATCAGTTCCAAAACCATCCATTTCTGTTAAAAGTTGATTTAACGTGTTTTCACGTTCATCATTTCCGCCAGTCATATTGTTTTTTCCTCTTGCACGACCAATGGCATCAATTTCATCAATAAATATAATTGAAGGCGATTTTTCTTGTGCTTTTTTAAATAAATCTCTTACACGAGAAGCACCTACACCTACAAACATTTCAACAAAATCAGATCCTGATAATGAAAAGAAAGGAACACCAGCTTCACCAGCTACGGCTTTTGCTAATAATGTTTTTCCTGTTCCAGGAGGTCCTACCAATAAGGCTCCTTTAGGTATTTTACCTCCTAATTTTGTGTATTTTTCAGGTGTTTTTAAGAAGTCAACAATTTCTTGAATTTCTTCTTTTGCACCTTCTAAACCAGCCACATCTTTAAAAGTTGTTTTAACTTTAGTGTCTTGATCAAAAAGTTTTGCTTTTGATTTACCAATGTTAAAAATTTGACCACCGCCACCGCCGCCGCCAGCACCACCAGACATTCTTTTCATAAAGAAAATCCAAATACCTATTAATATAATAAAAGGTAAAAATTCAATAATGCTTGTTACTAAGCTTGTTGGTTCTACATTTTTTCGATCAAAATCAAGATTGTTTTGCGCTTTCTCTTTTTTGATTTCGTTTTCGAAATTTTGTAAATCACCAAAATTATAAGTGTATAAAGGTGCTCCTTTTCTGTATAAAGGAGAATCCGTTATTTTTTTATGTGCCTCTTTTTTTTCAGCATCACTCTTTAAAAAAATTTGGGCTACATTATTGTTTTCAACAACAATTTTTTCAATATCATTTTCTAGTAAAATTTTATTGAACTCGTTTTTTGAAATATTACGAGATCCTAAATTACTGGAATTAAAAAAACTTAACCCTAACAGGATTACCAATATTGGAATATATATCCAAAACGAATTAAACGTAAATTTTGGAGCACTTTTTTTCTTATCACTCATAAAACAATGTGTCTAAATTAGTAGGAACTATAGTGTGTTAATTTCCGTGATTTTAGCATCACCCCAAAGACTTTCAATATCGTAATAACTACGGATTTCTTTTTGAAAAACATGTACAACAACGTGTACGTAGTCCATTAAAACCCATTCCGAATTTCCTTGTCCTTCAATATGCCAAGCCTTATCTTTAAGTTCTTTGCTTACCATTTTTTGTACCGAGTTAGAAATGGCACTTACTTGTGTGTTTGAGTTTCCTGAGCAGATTATAAAATAATCGCAAACAGTGTTTTCTATTTCTCGTAAATCTAGTAATTGGATGTCTTCTCCTTTTACCTCTTCAATCCCTTTTATAATCACAGCAATTAAATCGTCTGTGCTTGCTTGTTTTTTAGTCATCAAAAAAATTATATTTTTAGCAAAGTTATTATATTTTTGCGAGTAATTTGCCTAATATTAATACTTGTTTTATTCGCAAAGCTTATATGAAAATAATCAAACTTGATGCCATTGATTCTACCAATTCTTTTTTAAAGGATATGTCAGCAAAAGTTCCGCTAGATAATTTCACTGTTGTGGTGGCTAAAAATCAAACTTTAGGTAGGGGACAAATGAATGCGAATTGGAATTCAGAAAAAGGTAAGAACCTGACTTTTAGTGTTTTTTGGAAACCTGAAGCACTTTGTATTGCTGATTTTAAGTATTTGAATTATAGTATTTCTTTAGGTGTTTATGAAGTGCTTAGTTCGTTAAAATTACCTCGATTGGCTATTAAATGGCCTAACGACATTCTGTCAGAAAACAAAAAAATTGCCGGAATTTTAATTGAAAATACCTTAAATATAAAAAATATTAGTGCCTCAGTTATAGGAATAGGGCTTAATGTGAATCAAAATATTTTTTCAGAGGCGCTTCCAAACGCTTCTTCTGTTAAAAAAATTTTAAAAAAAGAGCAGGATATTGACCTCGATTTGTTGTTAAATAAGTTGCTATTAAGCTTAAAAGAAAAATTAGAGCGTTTAAATAAAAAACAATATGTGTCTTTAGAAAAAGAATATTTAAGTGTGTTGTATAAAAAAAATGTTCCGAGCATGTTTAAAACAAGTCAGAACATTTTATTTATGGGTAAAATTATTGGTGTTTCCGATATTGGAAAACTCCAAATTGAATTAGAAAACGAAACAATTCAAGAATTTGGTATTAAAGAAGTTTCGTTTGCCTAACTAATTTTAGTTTATAATTTTGAAATATTTTCAGTTAAGGTGTCAATAAATTTGGTTAATGGCTTTTTTACCATCATTGCCATCATTGGATTAAAATCACCATTAAAATTTAAAACAACTTCACTTTCATTTTCAGAAATTTCACAAATATCAGAAGATAAGGTAAATGGTAATTTGCTACTTGCTGCTCCTAAAGTAATGTTTGAAAATTCAGTTTTTTCTTTGATTACCAATCTTATTTCTGGCATGCCTTTTAAACCGAAAATAAAACTATCGCCATCTACTTCAAATTTTTGAGTGTTTTCTGGCATTAATTGTTCAAAGTTTTCTAATTTTAATAAAAAATTAAAAATTTCTTTGGTTGATTTTTGTACAATTACGTTGTTTCCTGCAATATTCATTGTTGATTATTTTAGTCTTATTTTTCGTTTTGTTTCCACTCGCTAGGGGCAATTCGCCATTGTTCTAACATTCTTAGTTCTTGACTAGTAATGTATTTGCTCTCAAGAGCTTGTTCAAGTAAATGTTCGTAATTGCTTAGTGTGGTAAGTTCAATATTATCTTTTTTGAAGTTATCGGAAGCAATTTGAAATCCGTAAGAAAAAATAGCAATCATTCCTTTTACAGTTGCGTTTGCTTCTTTTAAGGCTTTTACGGCATTTAAACTACTGGTTCCTGTGCTGATTAAATCTTCAATAACCACTACATTTTGCCCGCTTTCTAAATGACCTTCTATTTGGTTTTTACGCCCGTGCTTTTTAGCTTCAGGACGTACATATATAAAAGGAACACCTAATTCTTGCGCGACTAACATTCCAATTGCAATTGCTCCGGTGGCTACACCTGCAATGACATCTGGTTTACCGTGTTTTGCGATGACTAATTTTGCAATTTCTTCTTTTAAGAAGTTTCTAACAGGTACATAAGATAAGGTAACTCTGTTGTCACAATAAATTGGAGATTTCCAACCTGAAGCCCAAGTAAATGGTTCTTTAGGGCTTAGTTTAATTGCTTTAATTTGTAGCAGATGCGCTGCTGTTTTTTTTGCTGTGTCTTTGTTGAAGTCCATAACGCAAATGTATAAAGTTTTTGTTAATGATAAACCAATAATTAGTACAATTTCGGTTAAAACGATGCTGATTTTAGTGGTTTTGTTTGCAAAATACAATTATTAAAGCAACTTAGCAGTACTCGCTTACTATTCTTATAAAATTAGGGTGTACAAATTTTTAGCCCCGATTGAAGCAATTGTTTGAGCTCTTTTTTTGATTTTTCTTCAAAAAAAAGCGAGTGCGGAAAGCGGGAAATAGCTCCAAAAAAAAAGAAATAGTGTCATTCTGTCATCTTTGGTAAAAAAAAACAGCTATTTTTATGCCAAAACAAAAGTAATTACCTGTTGGCACACAGTTTGACTATTACAACTTGTAAAATTGAATTAAAATTTAAGACATAGTATTATGAGTAAAATTATAGGAATTGATTTAGGAACCACAAATTCATGTGTTTCTGTAATGGAAGGAAATGAGCCAGTTGTTATCCCTAATGCAGAAGGAAAAAGAACTACGCCATCTATCGTAGCATTTATTGAAGGTGGAGAGCGTAAAGTTGGTGACCCTGCAAAAAGACAAGCGGTAACGAACCCTACAAAAACAGTTTATTCTATTAAACGTTTTATGGGTAATAAGTTCTCTGATTCTTCAAAAGAAGCTGCAAGAGTACCTTATAGCGTTGTAAAAGGTGATAATGATACTCCACGTGTAGATATTGACGGTCGTTTATATACGCCTCAAGAAATTTCTGCAATGGTTTTACAGAAAATGAAAAAAACAGCTGAAGACTACTTAGGAACTGATGTTTCTGAAGCAGTAATTACTGTACCTGCTTACTTTAACGATGCACAACGTCAGGCTACAAAAGAAGCTGGTGAAATTGCTGGTTTAACTGTTAGAAGAATTATTAACGAACCAACTGCAGCTGCTTTAGCGTATGGTTTAGATAAGGCAAGCGAAGATAAAAAAATCGTTGTTTTTGATTTTGGTGGAGGAACACATGATGTTTCTATCTTAGAATTAGGAGACGGTGTTTTCGAAGTATTAGCTACTGATGGTGATACTCACTTAGGTGGAGATGATGTTGATGAAAGAATTATCAACTGGTTAGCTGAAGAATTTAAAGCTGAGGAAGATATGGACTTACGTAAAGATCCAATGTCTTTACAACGTTTAAAAGAAGCTGCTGAAAAAGCGAAGATTGAATTATCTAGCACAACTTCATCAGAAATTAACTTACCTTATATTACTGCTACTGCTTCAGGACCTAAGCATTTAGTTAGAACGTTAACGAGAGCTAAATTTGAAGCTTTAATTGATGATTTAATCAAAAGAACTATTAAGCCTTGTCAAACAGCTTTAAAAAATGCTGATTTATCTATTGATGAAATTGATGAAGTAATTTTAGTAGGTGGTTCTACTCGTATTCCTGCTATTCAGGAAGCTGTTCAGAATTTCTTTAAAAAATCACCAAGTAAAGGAGTAAACCCTGATGAAGTTGTTTCTTTAGGAGCTGCTATTCAAGGTGGAGTTTTATCTGGAGATGTAAAAGACGTATTATTATTAGATGTTACGCCTTTATCTTTAGGAATTGAAACTATGGGTAACGTATTTACGAAGTTAATTGATGCAAATACTACGATTCCTACAAAGAAATCTCAAGTATTTTCTACTGCTGCTGATAACCAGCCTTCTGTAGATATTCACGTTTTACAAGGTGAAAGAGCAATGGCTGCTGATAACAATACTATCGGTCGTTTCTTATTAACTGATATTCCACCAGCACAAAGAGGTGTTCCTCAAATTGAAGTAACTTTCGATATTGATGCAAACGGAATTATCAAAGTTTCTGCTTCTGATAAAGCTACTGGTAAAACTCAGGACATTAAAATTGAAGCTTCTTCTGGATTATCTGAAGAAGAAATCAAGAAAATGAAAGCGGATGCTGAAGCAAATGCTGATGCTGATGCAAAAGCAAAAGAAACTGCTGAAAAAATCAACGAAGCTGATTCTATGATTTTTCAAACTGAAAAGCAATTAAAAGAATTTGGTGAAAAATTATCTGCGGATAAAAAAGCGCCAATCGAAGCTGGTTTAGTTGAATTAAAAGCTGCTCACGAAGCTGGAGATGTTGCAAGAATTGAAGGTGCTTTAACTATTGTTAATGACGCATGGAAAGCTGCTTCTGAAGAGATGTATGCTGATAAAGGTGCAGGAGCTCAGCAAGCTGAACAGCCTAAAGCTGATGACCAAGCTGATAACGTTGAAGATGTAGAATTCGAAGAAGTTAAGTAATTTTAACTTTTAAGTATATTTTATACTTTATAAATATTAAAACGCAATCATTTATTTGATTGCGTTTTTTTTGGTTATACGCTATACCACAAACAACATAGGTTTAAAGTAGGATAAAGGGGCATTTTTAAATATATTTACTCCCGTTAAAAAAACGCACGTAATTATTATCCTTGTTAAAAATGATAGATTTTGATAGAAATACACTTAAAACACTAGGGGAATAAAAACGATACTTTAATTATTGATTAATGGCTGTTTTAGAATAGTATTAAAAAAAAAGATAAAAAAATAAAATGACAAGTAACAATCAAAGAGCAGAATTACAAGGTCAAATCTGGAAAATAGCTAATGACGTTCGTGGTTCTGTAGATGGATGGGATTTTAAACACTTCGTATTAGGAACACTTTTCTATCGCTTTATAAGTGAAAATTTTACAGAATATATTGAGGCTGGTGATGATAGTATTAATTATGCAAAACTATCTGATGATATAATTACTCCTGAAATAAAAGAAGATGCTATTAAAACAAAAGGATACTTTATCTATCCAAGTCAACTTTTTGTCAATTTAGTTGAAAATGCTAACGATAACGAAAACCTAAATACAGATTTAGCGGCAATATTCACAGCTATTGAAAGTTCTGCAAATGGCTATCCATCAGAAGAAGATATAAAAGGTTTATTCGCCGATTTTGACACAACCAGTAACCGACTAGGAAATACCGTTGAAAATAAAAATAGTCGTTTAGCAGCTGTTTTAAAAGGGGTAGAAGCCTTAAAATTAGAAGGCGATTTTAAAGATAGTCAAATAGACTTCTTTGGTGATGCCTATGAATTTCTAATTCATAAATATGCGGCAAATGCTGGTAAGTCTGGTGGTGAATTTTTTACACCAACAAACGTATCGCAATTAATTGCCCAACTTGCCATGCACAAGCAAGAAAAAGTAAATAAAATTTACGACCCTGCTGCGGGTTCTGGCTCGTTACTTTTACAAGCAAAAAAACACTTCGATAATCATATTATAGAAGATGGTTTTTATGGGCAAGAAATTAACCATACGACCTATAACTTGGCACGTATGAATATGTTTTTACATAATGTAAACTACGATAAGTTTAACATAGTGCTTGGTAACACCTTAATGAATCCTGAGTTAGGCGATGATAAACCCTTTGATGCCATTGTATCTAATCCGCCGTATTCTATTAAATGGAAAGGTAGCGATGACCCTACATTAATTAACGATGACCGTTTTGCGCCTGCTGGTGTGTTAGCGCCAAAATCGAAAGCTGATTTTGCCTTTGTATTACATTCTTTAAGCTATTTATCTAGTAAAGGTAGAGCAGCATTAGTATGTTTCCCAGGTATTTTTTATCGTGGTGGTGCTGAACAAAAAATTAGAAAGTATTTAGTTGATAATAATTATGTTGAAACTATCATCGCTTTAGCGCCTAATCTTTTTTATGGTACAACTATAGCGGTTACTATTTTAGTGCTTTCTAAAAGTAAAACCGATACCAAAACCCAGTTTATAGATGCTACGGGTGAAGATTTCTTTAAAAAAGAAACCAATAACAATGTTTTAAAAGATGAACATATTGCCAAAGTGATGGAAATGTTCGATAAAAAACAAGAAGTAGCACACGTAACCACTACGATAGACAATACTAAAATAGCCGAAAACGATTACAACCTTTCTGTTAGCTCTTATGTGGAAGCAAAAGACACACGTGAAAAAATTGATATTACTGTATTGAACAAAGAAGTTGCAAAAACTGTAAAGAAAATAGACAAACTACGTGCCGATATTGATGTTATTGTAAACGAAATTGAAGGATAGTACTATGACTGAAAAATCTAAAGAAATAATTATATACAAAAGTGTTGATGGAATTTCTCAATTGTCTATTAAACTTGATAACGAAGATGTTTGGCTAACACAAAAACAATTAACAGAATTATATCAAGCAGCTAAATCGACTGTTAGTGAGCATATAAAAAATATTTATGCTGATGATGAATTAAGCATGGAGGCAACTGTTCGTGAAATCCGAACAGTTCAAAAAGAAGGAAACAGAGAGGTAGCACGTAACTTAGATTATTATAACTTAGATATGGTTATTGCATTAGGTTATAGAATCAATTCAAAAATTGCCACTCATTTTCGTCAATGGGCAACCCAAAGACTTAAAGAATACATTATTAAAGGTTTTACAATGGATGATGACCGTCTTAAAAATCTTGGTGGTGGTAATTATTGGAAAGAATTATTAAACCGTATTCGTGATATTCGCTCTAGTGAAAAGGTAATGTATAGGCAGGTTTTAGACTTATACGCCACCGCCAAAGATTACAATTCTAATAGTAAAGAAAGTATCACGTTTTTTAAAATTGTACAAAATAAATTACATTTTGCCGCTCACGGAAATACAGCAAGCGAAGTTGTTTTTTTTAGAGTAGATAACCATAAACCTTTTGCAGGCTTAACCAATTTTAAAGGAACTGAGCCAACACAAGCAGAGGCAATGGTAGCCAAAAATTTTTTAGAAGAAAAAGAATTAAAAGTACTCAATAATTTAGTGGCTGCTTATTTTGATTTAGCAGAATTAAATGCCATTGAAGAACGAGAAATGTATATGAAAGATTATGTAAAAGAACTAGATAAAATCTTGTCTTCTGCAGGGCGAAAAATACTAGAAAATGCGGGTAGCGTATCTAGTAAACAAGCCAAAGAAAAAGCAAAAAAAGAATACAAAAAATACAAAGCCAAAACATTAAGTGCTGTTGAACAAGAATATCTTAAAACGGTTTTAACATTAGAGAAAAAAGCAAAAAAAGAATCTCGTAAAAAAAACTAAAGATATGAGCAAGTTAGAAAAATTATTGGAAGGGGTTG